>PVJN01014431.1:0-46666 GCA_004026805.1 Lasiurus borealis | reverse complement strand
TCTTTTAAAACTGGTATGCAAGCCAAGCTGTTGACTGACTAGCTGACTAATCAGGCAGTTACATTGTGAAGATTAAAGAAAACTAGAAGATTTTCTGAAAGAAAAACAGCAGTGGTTACAGGCCAAGTATGCTTAAGAATAAGGATTCTGGAGTCAGATGCTGGTAGATACAGGTTCAAAATCCAGATCTATTGAATAATAACTGGGTTCACGAGCAAGTGATTCACATTTCCTTAACCTCCTTTTTTATCTATAAAAATCCAGAGACATAGAAGTATGGAACACACTCAGAAGGAAGTTAGGGGTGGGTGGGTACATGGGGAGAGATTAACCAAAGAACTTATATGTATATATGCATAACCATGGACACCAACAATAGTGTGGTGAAGACCTGGGGGGAGAGAGATGGAGGGGGTC
This sequence comes from Lasiurus borealis, assembly GCA_004026805.1. NCBI lineage: Eukaryota > Metazoa > Chordata > Mammalia > Chiroptera > Vespertilionidae > Lasiurus > Lasiurus borealis. Next base: position 46,249 of record PVJN01014431.1, on the reverse strand, counting down.
AATGGGGAAAAAAGGGGGCATCTGTAATATTTCCATTCTCAAAAGAATGCAAGTGACTTCTAAAATATTGAACAAATGTCTGGTTGCCTTCTGGAATATCTATCTACACTTCACTATAAGGAGCCAGGAAGTGATTATCTGAGATCCTCTTCTAATTGCCTTCATGATTTAAGAAAATGTCTTTAGGAATTCATGGCTGGCTATGTGATGTGTTATGAGTGTTATAGATGGTGGATACAGAGGCATTAGAAAGGAAAAAATATAGAACCTTGGATTTCATCAAAATCTGTTCTTGAAAGTGTATTAAGAGTATGAATGAATGTATAAGAAGGGAATACAGAGGACCCAAAAATCCCTCCTCAGAATCACCTCTAAGCTTTGACTTTCTCTTCATGTCTAGCTGCCTACTGGACATCTCCACCTGAATGTCATATAGGTACTTCAAACTCAGCTTGTCCAAAATGGAACTCATTCTCTCTCCTCAATCTACAATCCCTTAAACCTTCTCTACCCAATTTCCCAAGTCAAAAACTGGGAAGTTATCCTCAGCACTACCTTCTCCCTCAACACTGCACTGCCAATTAATCAATAAACTGTGCCCAGTTGGTGTGGCTCAGTGTTTGATCATTGACCTAGGAACCAGGAGGTCACTGGTTTGATTCCCTGGGCACATGCCTGGGTTGCAGGCTCAATCCCAGTAGGGGGCATGCAAGAGGCAAATGATCCATGTTTATCAATCTTTCTTATATATATATATATATATATTATACCTATAGTAGTCCTGGGCACAAACCCACGTGCCATTAGCTTGCTGCCGCCCTCCTGTAGCTCCCCCCACACTCCTATCATAGCTTGTTGCCCTGTCCCCTCCTGTAGCTCTCTGCCACCCACTGTCCCACCTTCCTGCTGATCCATGATCCAGTCTTTATATGGTCAGTCGTTATGCTTCAGGGAGTAACGACCATTTGCATATTACATCTTGATTATATAGGATGGTACATTTTTTTAAAAATTTCTTTATTGTTAAAAGTATTACATAAGTCTCCCTTTTCCCCCATTGACCTTTCCCCAGCTGTCCCCACCCCCCAATATATTCCCTCCCCCCTAGTCTGTGTTCATTGGTTATGCCCATATACGTGCATACAAGTTCAGTGTTTTTTTCTCTTTCCCTTCCTCACTCTCTAGAAATTAATAAAAACTTATTTTAAATTAAAAAAAGCAAAATAAAATCTTTGTAGATTTGAATTTCTAAATAGCATTCCAATCACCCATAGCTCATCCTCCCCACTGTACATCCCCAATTCTTCAACTCTCCTTAGGCCAGAGAAATAATCTCAATATTTCTTTTGCAATTACTTAACTCATTCTATCCCCCCATTTACAGAACATTCAAAGGGAATGTTCTAAAACTTAAATCTGCTTAAGTAAACTTCTGCTTTCAAAACTTCTTTCTGTCTCCTCAGGGCCTTGAAAGTGAAGTTAAAAGTACTGGCTCCAGCTAAATTGTGCCCATCATTCCCTCTTTCCCTGAAGGCCTCACATTGTTTACACCAATTACATGGCTATATTATAGGTCTTCTAGCTGTCCTAATTCATTATTAGTGTGCCATATTGTTTTACACTTCTTTACTCATAAAGTGTTCTTCCTCTTCCTCCACCAACCTGGTGAATCTTACTTACCTTCTCTGTGAGGTCTTTCCTATCCCTTTCTCCCCACTAAGCCTCTTTTTTTGAACATTAGTGTTACATAGAAGGTCTTTAATACACCTATTGCACTGTAACTGTCTGCTCAAACTAAGGCTTCTCCAAGGTAGGAATAATATCTTATTCATCTCTGTATCCTTAGCATTCAAAATAAGACCTAGCCAAAAGCAGGTATTCAATAAAGATTTCTGGAATGAATTCATGGCCTTACTAAATCTCTATCCCCAATAACACCAAGTCAATGCCTAATGAGAATTCCTTGACTTTGGCCAGAATAGGATCTGAGAAATTTCAAGGAACTTGAGGTTTGGCCTTGGCTGGTGCTCAGACTCCTATCCTCAACTCAGCTCCTCCATATCTATCTCCAGATAAGAAGCACAAAGAGAAACAGAGAAAAGCAGTACCACATGTCCTTGAGTTTTTGATCACATAATTCCTCCACTCTCTTCAAATATTCCCTTCATCCTTAGAGGCCTGGTTTGAAAATTCTCCATGAAGTACTCTTTCCCCAGCCTGTAAAGAAATGTGCCCTCTTCTGAAGTAGTGAAATGCTATTTGCCTGGGCAAGTCTGGCACACATTGCAGATCACTTTGTTGGGTTAGATGGATTTAGTTGGATTTCCAAGGAATCACAGAATGTCAGAGCAGGGACAGCCCTTGGAGATAATCTGTACCAATGGCCCTGAAGATTTAAGGGAGATGTTCTTTGCCATATAGCCCAAGTCTCCTAGGAAATAGAATAATGTAGATTCCTGGCCCCATTTTAGACCCATGAAATCAGAAATTAGGGTTTTAGGGATAACATTAGAGAAGCCCTAACTACCCTATACTACATCTATATTGTGTGTCCTCAACTAGCTCTCTGTGTCTCCCATAACATCCAGCACAGTAGTGCCTTATAACGTTTTCTTTAGTGTTTAACCTCTGGGCTGCTTACCCATGAAAAAACTCAGATGAACCAAGAAACCTGACTTGAAATTATTCTGAGGACGTGAAGGAAGAGATGATGTGGGCAACCCTCATCAAACTATACTTTCGGTCTGATTTTCCAAGTGCCAAGGTCATCCATGACCAAAATGATTTCAGATTGAAAAATTCTATTTCCTAGGAAGATAGTTAATTACCTGGACCCTTCTCAAACATTTCTCTTAACTCTTCTTTTGGGAGAAAAAAAAAACACATTCCAAAACACACACACACACACACACACACACACACACACAAATGCATAAGTTTGTGAATATCCATGGGGGTCATATCTCATACACTCTGTTAGTGTCTATCCTCAGTCTGGGCAGTGATCTCAGATAGTCAGGAAGTGTAATCACAACACAAAGGTTCATTGTAGTCATAAGGATGAGCTCTTAAAACAGGAAGGTAGCCTGAGACAATTTGGTAATTCTTTTAATAAGGAAGATGACAAAATAAGTTTTGTGTTTGAGCCTCAGTTTTATAGAATTTAATATTATGCCCCTTCCCCAAGATTCTGCCCAGTCAAGATTTCACTATGCTGAGAAGTCCAGATAGCTTGACTTAGCTCCCTGCTGGCTCCAATGACCCTGCAGCCAGAGGCCACTGGAAATAAAAGTGATCATCATGAACAGACACAAGACCAGCCTCATCTTGGCCTGCAAAATTCCTTCCATTACCAAAAGGCCTCTGCCCTATGCCCACCTGGGTCTTTGAGCATAGTTGGATAGGTGGGAGAGCTGGCTAGAGGAAAGAAAGGTAGCTCACCCCCTCACTCATTTGACTAGTCATCCACTTACAGCAATCTGGACAGCAAGTGCTCTCTGGAGCCCATTACTAATTTTTTTATTCTCTAAAGTTTTATATATGTCTCCTTTTTACCAGCTTGACTTCCCACTGGTAAAAAAGAGACATATATAATGTCTCCTTTACACAGAAATTGGGGCAGTGGGGGCTTGCCCAGGGTGGGAACTGGGGGTCCATTCCCAACATGGGCAAGCCCCTACTGCACCAGTTTCTCTGTCCATTGATTAAGCATGCATACAAGTCCTTTGGTTGCTCTCTAACCCCCACCTCCATGGAGCCCATTACTATTAATTTGCATCCATTGCTTGTTGGGTCAACCCTCTGGGGTGGAGAGAGAACCAGGCAAGCTCCCTTAAGCAGGAGGCCAGTGGCAGGACAATTCATCTTAACTCTCTAACAAGGTATTAGCTGTATCCTGAGAGACCAGAGGGTCTGAATGAGGAAAGCCATATTCTGTTTTTAATTTCCAAAGGGCAGTACAGAGCCAAAAACAAGAGATAAGATTTGATTGAGTCCGGCAGCAGGTAGATACTAGGATGGAAGTAAGATTTGGAAAATAAATGCAGCAGCAAAGTGAGAAAATCCAATGACCTTGAAGAGGGTTGGAGGCAGGGGAGTTGAACATAAACAAAGCCTCAGTTCTGTGAGAATAAACAAGTCATCTTTTCTATCAAAGAACAGTTTAGATAGCTGTCATTTTGGCTCACGTGACTTGGCAGCCACTATTTTGCTGGCATGACTTGCAGCTCCCCTGGGGGCCGCCATCTTGAAATGGCAAAGGCCAGTCCTTCCTTTTAAATTAGCCAATTGTGAAAGACTGCGCCTGAGCTCCAATCAAGAGCAAAGGACAGGTCTCTGTGCGTCAGGATTAAAAAGCCAAGCGGACCACCCACTCAGTGTGTGCCTGCTACCAGACCAAGTGCAGCACATCCTCCTGCAGGAGTAAAGATAAGTGCCTTGTTGCCTGGCTACTGAGTATGTTTTGTGTTCTACCAGAACCCCTGAATCTGGGAGCTCACCTTATTTCTTACAGTTCATGGGCAGATCATCCTGAGTTAAAGGATGGATGCTATAGTTTTCTCAAGCGGCCTAGGCAGGGCCTTGCCCTCATGGAGTTTGAAATTTAGCAGGGCTTTTCCTTCATAGAAAGACAGACACAGCACTCATGCTTCCCAGCCTGGGTCCTCCAAAACTACCATGGTTTTGAAGCTGGAAATGGTCATGAGTACTAGAGTGAGCCCTTGTGCATGTGAGTGCTCACCACTATCCCATTAGCTGGACAGAAGTTTTTGAGTTATGTTCCTCCAAGTAAGATGGTCTGGCTCTGAGTCATCTGCATTTTCTCATTGCATCTTCGGTGTGGCTCAGGAAACATTTACCAAATTGGCTTTGTTATCAAGGGTTTCCTGACTGATGTCTCACATTATGAACAATTGAGATAAAAGACCGGTAGCACCCAGAAGGCACCTAGAAAAAGAAACATTCCATTTCCACCCAGGCCATGCAGCTTGATAATCCCATCTGATCCCTTTTGTTTTCTGTTTTAGTGTTGTCAGCTGAAGTCAGTGGAGCTCAGAAGACCCATGAATCAGATAAACTTTCTGATACTTTTTAAATCTCTAAAATTCTATGGGAAGGACAATAAATGGTTATAATCCTGGGGGAAGGAAGGGAGAGACCTTCCTAAAATCTGTTAATCTGAGACATTTTAATCAAGACTAAAAAGAACTACCATCAATGTGGGTATTATCTTCCTGCAGGGCTCTATGTGTGTGCTTTACATATATTATCTAACCTAATCCTTATAGTGACCCTATTGCTGAGGTGCTATAAGTAGATCCACTTCACATAAAAGTTTAATGACTTGCCCAAGGCTTCACAGCTAATATATGTCAGAGCCAAGAGCTGTGCAACTCCAAAGCTCAGGCTCTTAGCCATTGCACCAGTGTTTCTAAAAGCAGGAGATTAGTTAACATGAGCAGATTCCAAGGCCTCAGATCTATTGTCTCAGAATCCTGGGAGATGGGCCCAGGAATCTGCATATCCAAACCACACCACAGGGGTTCTGAGGCACTGAAACGTTTGAGAGTGCTGGCTGACACTGCTGCCTCCTGATTTGGCATACAATAAGGTTAGAATGGTAAAACCCAACATTGCTTAGCAATTTTTCCAGCATATCAGTTGCCCAGTACTGGTCACTGTAAATCAGGACTCTGTTAGCCAGATAACACAGCTTAGCCCCTTCATCTAGACCAGGAACTCTATACCTTTACAAGATCACATATCCCTCTGAAAATTTGTCGAAAGCTCTGGATCTTCCCCCATCATCCTCTAAACACATCCACACAGAGGTTTGCACTCCTTTGGTGGCCCCCTTACAAAATACATACACAATACTCTGCTTAGTTTCAGGTGATATATACATCTCCTGAAGTTCCTTCATAAACCATCCCACCCATATAACCCCAAGTCCCCACATTACAGAAACATCTGATCTAGAAATCTGAAAACAGACTAGGTCCTGTAGTTATGTTTTTTTTAATGTTATCTGTGTTAGAGATGCACACTGAAATATTATAGGTGAAATGATATGTTGTCTGGGATTTATTTTAAAATGTTCCCAGGTATGTGGGGGTGAGGGGCATGGGAAGTGTCAGGATATATCTACAAGATTAGCTGTGAGGCTTAGAGATGGGTTCATGAGATTCAGTCTAATGTTCTATCTATTTTTGTATCTGTTTAGAAGGGTCCTTAATTAAAACTTATAAAAATTTAGTTGAACAGCATGGTCTGTGAATTATAATCCCAACAAAGCTGATTTTTAAAAAAATTAATCTCTTATTCTGGAGCTGCCTAAATCTGTCAATGGACACACTGAATGCCAAGAGAGACCCACTTATTTTTCTGCCTGCTGATCTTTGAGGTTACAGCAGTAGTCAAAACATCCTGATCTTGCTAAGCTAGCAGGAACTCTATGCTAAGCAAGCCACATTGGGGGATTGGGAAGACTAGTTGATGCATATGAAGGACCACAAGCAGGAAGCCTAATTGCCTCTACTAATAAGTATTACTCTGCTAATAATGAGCATAATAATGACAATTATCACTTACATCTCATGTCAAAACACTTTACAAAGAGAAACTTAACTGCAAGTAACCAATATCCCCTCAAGAGACAAAAAAACAAAACAAAACAAAACAAAAAACGTAGCAGTGAACTATTAATAGGCCAACTTCCCTGCTGTCTAATGCTTAGAATAAGAATGAGGTTTCCTGAATGGATTTTCAAACTTCTTCAAGCTATCAATTAGTGATGAGGTTTTTTAACAAGACAGAGACCAGAATAATCACCAACATGTTTTCTATACAGAAGGCTGTGGGGGTAGGGGTAAGCCTTTATGCAAACATCTGCAGAGTCCCCTCTTCCCCCTAGGTGATGGTGATGCCTGAAGAGCCACCTACAAAGGACCCCCAAGTATTGGAGCTCTTACTTACCTAGAGCAATTTGCAGAGTTGGCTTAACCAAACCTTTATTTGTTATGGCATATGTCCTTCTGTGACTGTAACTTCTTTGTAAAATGGGATCGAAATAGTCCCTACCTCAGAGGGTTAATGTGAGGTTTAAATGAGATTATCTACATAAAACCCTCAGGAGAGGGCCTGAGCACAGGACCTACATTCTGTTAGTTATTTTCATTAATATTGTTTTCTTTAGATGACTGAAAAGCAAACTGAGCCATTCCTCCAAATTTCATCTGGATTTGAGGGAAAATGACCAGAGTGTGATCCCCACCTCTGGTCTTCATCCAGGGTTGGCCATTCATTTACCAAGACTACAAGCACAGTAACTTAAATTCTTATGGAATACACTGAATCAGCTCCACACATTCAAGTGGGCAATTGTTCCTCTCACAGTTTCTCCAAAAAGAAGACCTAATGTCAACCATAACTGGAGAAGAGATGGTCCCCTCCTGAAACTTACTATTTCACTATTTCATTTCTTTAACTAGTTTTAATTAGATTAATTGTTTTTAATAACTTTGACTATTTAAAAAAAATTCTGTCCAGAAAGGTATTAAGGCATTTTTAATCAGTTCATCCCTCTAAGGATGGTCTCTGAAGTCCAGCTAGTCTCCAACACTGCAAAGAGAGCCCTGCAATCTGCTCTTAAACATACTCTGCACCGTATTTTGATTCTCTGTGAGTGGTATTCAAAAATGCCAGCTTGACAAACAAGAACAAAAGAAACCTCCACAACTCTATTAAATAAGCAATATGGCGCATTTGACTTTCCCTGAATAGAATCCTGAGTGTCTCGTGGATGAATTTAAAAAGACATAAACAAATCCTTCTTTAGTGGCTCTCACAGAAAGCATAAAGAGAAAATAACGAGCAAATTCAGGGTGAGTCCAGCTATGCAACAAAACATGCTCCACTGCCACTGGTCACAGCCACATTCCTCTGGAACCCACATCTACAAAGAGCCATAGGCTTTTGGGGCCTGGTAAACAGAGGTCAACAGATGACATATTATGTGCATCCCACAGCCCAAAAAGCCTATTAATACTTCTCCAACCAGTATCACCTTAGTCCCATTATTCTTGTTCCATTTTTCTGGTCAGACATAGGGTTTCAGGAACAAGCTCTGGCTCTCTTTGATGACAGGACTTGGTTGTGAGAAACCACAAATGGAAAATGATGGCATATGCACTCTGATCCATATTTGCAGAGGACTTCACAGCAGCAGCACTCAGTACTCCCGCCATTACAGGAGAGGAGCAGGGCTCTGCCTTTCCAGTGATTCCTGAGGAGCCATTCTACCACCAACTCACCACCCACCATGCAGCCCAATGCCCCTGGACCCTTTTTTTTTTACATCCTTGCCTCTCTAACACCAGACTGATGCTAGATGCCAAAGTGATAGCCACTCTGTGGGGGAAGATCCAGGAACCCATGTGTCAGCAAAGCAGCTTGTTTCTCTGGGAAATCTGGATCCAGCTATAATTTTTTTGGGGGGGGACAGAGTCATGAGAGAGAGTGAAGACCTTGGCAAAAACTCAGCAAAGTGCAATTTTCCTTAAGCACCTAGGAATCATAAGCTTTGCACAACACTGTGGTGAATTTTAAAAATAACAGTTCTAACAGGAAGAAGACAGGGGTCTCCACTTTCACCACTCTTATTCAACACCAGAGGCCCGGTGCATGAAAATTCATGCACTGGAGTGGGGATAGTCAATCGGTGAGGCCTGCCCCCTCTCACAATCCAGAGGCCCTCTAGTGGGAGGCAATTTGGCAATCAGGGAAGGCAACACCTCATTACACCTCTGCTGCTGCCACTGCCAGCAGTGCAAGCCTTGGCTGGCCATGATTACCTGAGCCTCAGGTGGACCTGTGCGCCTGGGCAGCTGCCATCCAAGGCTTTCCCTAGACAGCTGGGGTGCTGAGGGAACTGGGGGACTCCAGAGGCATGTGCAAGGAGTGGCTAGACTCGCCTGGGGATGGGCCTGGTTGTGCCACACAGTCATCACCCCAGAAGGGTTTAGGGGACTGGGCACTGCCATTTTGAGGCTGTGGGCACCACCATATTTGAGGGCATGGCAGTCAATTATCATATTCCCTCCTTATTGGCTGTGGGTGCTGCCATCTTTATGATGGTGTGATGGTCAATTAGTATATTCCCTCTTTATTAGATAGGATAGTACTTGAAGTTCTAGCCACAGCAATCAGAATAGAAGAGAAAAACAAAAGGCACACAAATTGAAAAGGAGAAAGTAAAACTATCATTATTTGTAGATGACATGATATTGTATATAGAAAACCCTAAGGACCCCACCAAAAAACTAATTGATTTAATAAATGAATTAGGCATAGTAGCAGGATACAAAATGAACATTTGGAAATTGATGACATTTTTATAGACCAATAATGAACTCTCAGAAAGAGAAGATAAAAACACAATCCATTTATCATTACAACAACAACAAATAAAATATCTGGGAATAAACCTAACCAAGGAGGTAAAATATCTGTACTTGGAAAACTACAGGACATTGAAAAAAGAAATAGGGAAAGATACAAATAAGAGGAAGCATAAACCATGTTTATGGATAAGAATAATTAACATAATTAAAATGTCCAGACTACCCAATGCAATTTATAGATTTAACACCATCCCTATTAAAATACCAATGGCATACTTCACAGATCTAGAATACTCCAAAAATTTATATGTAGCCAAAAAAGACCCTGAATAGTCACAGCAATCTTGAAAAAGAACAAAGTAGGAGGGATCACGATACCAGATATCAAACTACACTACAAAGCCATTGTAATCAAAACAGCCTGGTACTAGCACAAGAACAGGCATATAGATCAATGGAACAGAACCCAGAACCTATAAATCGACCCAAGCGATTATGCTCAATTAATATTTGACAAAGGAGCTAGAGAATACCATAGAGTAAAAACAGTCTTTTTAATAAGTAGTGTTGGGAAAACTGGACAGGTATATGAAAAAAGAAAAAGAAGAGCAGAAAGAAACTAGACCACCAACTCACAACATACACAAGAATAAACTCAAAATGGATAAAAGACTTAAATGTAAGTTGTGAAACCATAAAAATCCTAGAAGAAAACATATGCTGCAAATCCCAGACATCTTACAAGAAGAGAAACAAGAAAATAATAAATGAATGGGACCACATAAAACTAAAAAGCTTCTGCACAGGAAGAGAAACCATCAACAAAATGAAAATGGAACCCAGTGTAAGGAAAACATATTTTCCAATGATAGATCTGATAAGGGATTAATTTCCAAAATATATAAAGAACTCATACAACTCAACAAAAGGAAATAAAATAATCCAATTAAAAATGGCCAAAGGACTTAAATAGAGACTTCTCCAAAGAGGACATACAGATGACCAAGTGACATATGAAAAAATGTTCAGAGAGATACAAAAATAAAACTACAATGAGGTATCATCACTTCACACCTGCCAGAATGGCTACCATCTGTAAATCAACAAATAAGTGCTGGAAAGAATGCAGAGAGAAAGGAACCCTAGTACACTACTAGTAGGAATGCAGATTGGTGCAGCCGCGGTGGGAAACACTATGGCATTTCCTCAAAAAAAACTAAAAATGGAACTCTCATTTGACCCAGTAATCCCACTCTGAGGAATATATTCCAAGAAACCTGAAACACCAATCAGGAAGGATATATGCACCCCTATGTTCACAGCAACATTATTTACAATAGATAAGATCTGGAAATAGATTAAGTGCCCATCAGTAGATGAGAGAATAAAAAAAGTTGTGGTGCATTCACACAATGGAATACTGTAAAAAAGAATTGTTTACCCTTTGAGACAGTATGGAGGGACCTGGAGAGCATTATGCTAAGCGAAATAAGTCAGTCAGAGAAAGACATGTATCACATGATCTCAATCATATGTGGTATGTAATGAACAAAATAAACTGACAAACAAAATGGAGCTAGAGCCATGGAAGCATGGTACACACAGAGGGAAGTGGGAGTGGCAGTGGGGAGAGATTAACCACAGAACATATATGCATATATGTATTGCTCATGGTCATAGAAAATAGTGAAGACCTGGGATGGAGCAGGACTTGGGTGAAGGTGGGCAATAGGTGGCAGGGGGCGGGGGCAGGGAATCTGCAATACTCTCAACAATAAAGATAAATTTTTGAAAAGTTCTAGCCCTGGCCAGGTAACTCACTTGGTTAGAGTGTTGTCCCAATATGTCAGGGTGCTGGGTTCAATCCCTGGTGAGGACACATATGGGAATCAACCAATGAATGCATAAATAAGTGGAACACAAGTCTCTCTCTCTCTCTCTCTCTCTCTCTCTCTCTCTCTCTCTCTCTCTCTCTCTCATCAATTTAAAAAGAGTTGTTATTAAACAAATAAAGTGTTTTAAAAAACACACTATTCTAGATTGGTTCCACTCTGATCCCCAAATCTCTGTTGCTAATTGCAGTGCCTAGAGGGAGATAACATTGTTTTTGTGATGAGTGTAAATGAGGAACATGCAGACCTCCAGTCACTCAACTGGAGTGTCAGTTACTATTCAGGGGACATCTACTGTGTGCCAGACACTGCTGTAGACACTAGGAATTCAATAGTGAACAAGACAGAGTCCCTGTCTACAAGAAGCTTACAATTTAGTGAATGAGATAGGCAACAGAGAGAGAAGGTACCTGCAAGTATCCATGAGTGCTTTAAAGTAGACACAATATGGTGTGATATGGACAGACTAGGACGGGATTGTGATTTTAGAGAAAGTGATCAGGGCAGGCCTCCCACAGAAGGAGACATTTCACTGAGGCCTGAGTGAACAGAAGGAGTCAGTCATGGAAAAGGTGTTATATCAGAAGAAAGAGCAAATGCAGAAACCCTGGTGAAATAGGAAAGTGCTTGGTTCACTCAAGAGCATAAACACAGACAGAAGGCCCAGACGCATTATCAGTAGATGTTAGATGGGGTTCAGGAAGCTTCTCTTTTTATTGTTGACAGTATTACATTTTCTCCCTTTTGACCCCCTTCACCCAATACCTGCCCCTCCCCAGGCCTTCCCCATACTATTGTCTGTATCCATGGGCAATGTATATATGCATATATGTTCTTTGGTTCATTTCTTCCTATCTTCTCCCTCCCCTGAGATCTCTTATTTTGTTCCATACACCTATCCTTCTGGATCTATTTTGTTCATAGTTTATTTTGTTAATTACATTCCACATATAAATAAGATCATGGGATAATTGTCTTTCCTGACTGGCTTATTTCACTTAGCATAATGATCTCCAGGTCTCTCCATGCTGTCTCAAAGTGTAAGAGATCTTTTTAATAGCTGCATAGTATTCCATTGTGTCAATGTACCGCAACTTTTTTATCCATTCTTCTGCTGATGCGCACTTAGGCTCTTCAGGAAACTTTATTTAAAGATAGATAGATGATAGATAGATAGAATATAGATATTATTCATTTCAGAGAGAAAGAGAGATGAAGAGTGAGATAGAAACATTAATGATGAGAGAAAATCATTGATCGACTATCTGCATGCCCTCTACTGGAAATCAAATCCGCAACCTGGACACATGCCTTGATCAGGGATCAAACCATAACCTCCTGGTTCAGAGGTTGATGTTCAACCACTAAGCAACACCATTCGGGCCAGGAGGCTTCATTTTTAATAAGTGTCACTCATGATTCTGAGGTGCAGGCCCAGTTGAGAACCCCCAGAATACACTGTATTCAGAACCCTGACTCAAAATCTGCAGCATCATCTCAGTGAGCAGACCTGTGCTAAGCATTGTTCACTAAAAAGGAAAAGATTTCCAACAGTAATTTCACCAGAAAGTTCCTTGGGTGAAAGGAGTTTTTGTATTTTTAGTGCCTAAAATTGTGCCTACTACACAATAATATCTGATGAATGAATGGTGGTTAGCAAAAAAAAAAAGGGCTCCTGATGTTCAATAAGTTAATTTTCAATGAACCAGAATTGTCTCAAACCTTTAGAAAAACAAGGAGAAAAAGCTGTTTCTTGCCCAGCTCTTGTGACTCAGTGGTTGAACGTCAACACAAGAACCAAGAGGTTGCCAGTTTGATTCCCAGTCAGGACACATGACCAGTTTGTGGGCTCAGTCCCTGGCGGAGGATGTGCAGGAGGCAGCTGATCAATGATGTTTCTCTCTCATCTATGTTTCTATCTCTCTGGGCCTCTCCCTTCCCTCTCCTTCTAAAAACATATATTCTTTTAAAAAGCTGTTTCTTTGTGCCTTCTAATTACCCAAGAATGCTTCATGAGAACCTCCCACTTCCTGAGCAGCCATGTTCAGGATAGTCTCTGCATTTTGAGGTAGGGCTGTGTCTCACTGCAGGGCCCTGTGGACTCAGAGGAATGAGAACTGGCTGAATCAGATGACCCCACACTTGAGCTCTCTGGAAGATCCACATGCAAATTCCTTGATGCCAGATGCCACCTACAGGCTGCTGGGAGTCTGTCTGATTCTTTCAGGAATCCTGACCTACGTTGTTGTGGAACTGCCCAAGCCTTCTGTGGTCTCAGTGCAATCCAATTGGGTAACTAAGATTTAGGCTGTGTTTTGGTCCTTTCCACCTGCTCCTTTATGCATCCCTCCCAACACCATTTTGGCAGGCAACCAGGACTATTGAAGTACCTTTAATCTGGACCCATGGTTGCATTTGGCTCAGAGGCAGGCCCACCACACCTAAGAAGGTTGTCAAATATGCATTCCAGGTCCTTTGCTCTCTGCCCCTCCCTCTTTGACAAACAAAACTTTCCTAATGCAGTAGATGTATTTTTCCCCATTCCTCCCACTAAATACAAATAAGAATGATGGACATTATATATTAAAAAGATGAAGGAAAGGGGGGAGGAGGAGAGGAAAATGACTCAAAAATGGGGAGAAGAAAACAGACTAGAAACCTTAGGACATGAAGAACAATGGTAATATGTCCTTGTGTATTCTTTTTGTCTCACATATCTCAGTCTTTGGAAGAAGCAAACAACTGAGAAAGGACAAGAGACACAATCAAAGAAAAAATCCTCAAGCAAAGCCTGCTCTCCTAAACCAAGGGAATAGGAAAGGGGGAGGCTATAAGGTAGAAAAAAATAATAGTAACTGCTCTATACTAGCCAGACACCACATAAAGACACCAGCAAAGGCCTAGTGAAGAGCCCACACTTCCACCCTCATAAGCTATAAAGGTGCCCCTAAAACAAACAAAAAAAATGTTGTCCCTACCTCCCACTAAAGTGGTATCAGAGGAGGACTCATGGAAAATGAGGATTTTCACTGCTGCCCGATAGTCATGAGCCTCTACCACATGGGATGGCATCTATATCTATAAAACCCTAATTTGCAAATAGACCAAACAATCAATCAGTCACTATGACGTACGCTGACCACCAGGGGTGTGCGCAGAACATGGTGTGTGTTGGCTGCAGTGGATGGTGAAGTAGGTGAGCCGGGTTACCAGACCAAAGCAGGGTGCCAGTTGCTGTCATCAGGGTAAGCCTCTACTGGTTACTGAAAATTCTTTCCTCCCAGTGCTAGCACCTGTTGCCAGCCCCAATAGCCCCTCAGGGCTTCTCAATCTCCCTCTGCTGCTGAAGGGCAATCAGGGCTGGCAGCCACTTCTCTCCCCAGCTGCTGGCTATGGCCCCACTTGCACCGCAATGGCTGCCAGAGTCACTGCTCTCACTCACTGCTGGTGCCAGGTGCCTGTCCAGATCACTTGGCCCCATCAGCAGGTCTGAGCAGCGTCTGCCAGTCCCAATCAATCCTGAGGGCTTCTCCACCTCCCCCTGCTCCTGAAGGGTGATGAGGGCAGCAGCCACAACTCACACCCACTGCTGGCACCAGCCCCAATAGCTCTGTGCTGCGGGAGTGGGGCTTCCAGCAGACAGGGGAGTGGGGCCATAATGGGAGGGGCCAGATGGGAGCACAGAGGATAGGCTGAGATCTGCCCCTGTGCTCTCGGCAGCCTACAGTTCCTTTCAAGATTCATTAACTCGTACACTGGGTGCCTAGTACAGATATAAAAGAAAGATAAAAATAACCCTATGGCCAATGACATGATAGTCAAATTGAAAATCCCAAGCAAACTACAATCTCTTAGAACTAATAAGTGAGTTCAACAAGGTCATGGGATATAAGAGCAACATAAAAAAGTCAATTGTATTTCTGCAAAGTAGCAATAAACATACAGACACAAAAAATTTAAAAATAAGGTATCATTTACAATCACTCAAAAATTAAAGTAAGTATAAAACTAATAGAATATATATATCACTTATTTGCTGAAAACTACAAAACACTGATAAAATAAATCAAAGATCTAAATAAATGGAGAAACATGTGTGTTCATGGGTGAAAAGATTCAATACAGTAAAGATGTCAATTCTTCCCCACCCCCAAATTATGTATAGGTTTAATACAAATCCCAGCAATTTTATTTTAAAGTTTATATGAAAAGGCAGATAAACTAGAATAGATAAAAACAATTTTGAAACAACAAATATGAGTAATTAGTCTGCCTCATTTTAGGACTTACTATATAAGTACATGAATCAAGATAATGTAGTATTGGCAGAGTGATAGACACATATATTAATGAACAAAACAGAGAACCCAGAACAATATGCACGCTACTATGCCAAACTGATTATTGACAAAGGTACAAATGGTGCCGGAGCAAGGAAGCATCAATAATAATAACAACAATAACAACAAAAAGTATTCAAAATAGATGATAGATTAAAATGTAAAATATAAATGTAAAAAATGTCCAGCTGGTGTGGCTCGGTGGTTGAGCATTGACTCATGAACCAGGAGGTTGAGGTTTGATTCCTGGTCAGGGCACATGCTTGGCTTGATCCCCAGTGCAGGGGATGCAGGAGGTAGCCAATCAATGATTCTCTCATCATTGATATGTGTGTGTGTTTTTATGTTTTTTAAATATAGTTTTATTGATTTCAGAGAGGAAGGGAGAGGGAGAGAGAGAGAAAGACATCAATGATGAGAGAGAATCATTGATTGGTTGCCTCCTGCACACCCTCTACTGGGGATCGATCCCACAAACCCATTGGGACAGAGATCTTTGCTCAGTGAGACTTTGAGGAAACCTTTTAGTAGCCTCCCATGTCGACAGCTTTCTGGCTTGGGGATAACTCCACTCAGAGATATTATGGGGTGGAGAGCCAGGGCCCCTGGAACAGGTCAGCTTCCAGTTTGGAAGACCAGAGAAGATTAAGAGAAGAAAAGCATTTCACTTTGACCAAAAACTTTCCTCTCCATTTTGACTTTTGCTCCTCATGGCCGTTCCTGAGACAGGCATAGCAGGAAGCATCGCTGGTCTACATTTGCAAATCCAGGGCTGAGACTTGCCCAAATTTTACACTATGAATGAGTCAGTAGCACTGTTGGGGGCTGACTTGTAGGCCAGACATTCCCACAGTATGAAGGGTGTCCAAATGGAAAAGCTAAAATTAGGAAAACGTAGCTCTTCCCTGCTCCAACCTGGAGCCTCTCCTGAGGGAATTGTGGCCATGCCTTTATCCACAATTTCCTATCTGAAGGAGCCACTGTCAAGGTGGCTCTGAGCTTTCAGTAATCTATTTAAAGGCAAAGAAAACAGTTTAGGGTTTGGGTCTCTCCCAGAGCCAGTCACAGGTGGCTCTCCAGGGCCTTCCCAGGATCCTCTTCCAGCTGCTTCTCAGTGGCGACACTGGGGGTGGAAGGGGGGAGGGTGTTTTTATTCTTGCTGATTCCAAAGGCTCAGAGTGTCCTTGGAGGCTCACTCAGAAACATAAAAGAACCAACAGGGCCTGCTTGGTAGGCAGCCTGAGAAGGAGGTAGCAGCCTCCCACTCAAGGTCTGAATCTTTTCCCTAAGGACCCCAACTCTCCATGGCTGCCCCCACCAGGTCTGTGATAAGACTGAAATGTGAGAATGAACACGCTCTTCGCTCTGGAGGAAGAGTACCGGAAGCCATTTGCTTGGATTAGCTCATCCATTTGCAGGTTGCCAACTTGGAAAGCAGAGAGCAGTTTTGAGGCCAGGAAGGTTTGAATAGGGAAGGAGGAGGAGGGAACGGTTGCAAGGGGGACTCTTGAGCCATCAGCAAAGCATCTAACAAGCCCTTACTAAGTACTTCCTACTTGTGTGGCCCGAATGCTGTGCCCTGGTACCACTGCTTCTGCCCTCTGGTTGCTTCTAGTCTAGTATGAGGGAACAGAGCTCTCAGGGAAAACGTGAGGTAAGAGATATGACAACAAGAGGATATGCTCAGCCAGTCAGTTTTAGATTCCAGGCAACTTACGGAACCTTCAGCAATTTGTCTAATCATTCATTTATTCATTCATTCATTCACTCATCAGCGATTCCTTCACTTAATAAACATTTATTAAGTACCTATTATGGGCTGGGCACTGGAGATATCATGCTGAACAGAGATGGTACCCTGCCCTACTGGAGTTTACCGCCTAATGGGAACGAAAGAGGAAGGGGGGGTCCTTTAGACAGGGTAGTTAAAAGAGGCTTTCATTACCATGAGGCCACATCCTCCCTCTTAAAGAGCCCCAGATGCTCTCCAGTTAGTTCTGCCAAACCTGAAATCTGAGTATCTTGAAGAAACTGCCAACATTTTGCAGACATATAATACTGAAAAACGGGTCCCTAGCACCTCATAAAAACCTACTCCCCTCACAGGGCCTCTCATGCATAAGGGAAGGTTTGAAGAGGGATGAAAGAGGGAAGTGAGTTTGCAGTGAAGCCTCTGGAACATCCAGCTGTTCAGTCAGTGTGTCATTCGGTAATCCCTCCCCTCCCATAGCTCCATAAAGCTCCTCCCTGTTTCTTAAAATCACAGTAACTTATGACCAGTTGGTTGTACTTTCTTTTATTCATTGACTCAAAAAGAATACACTGAGCAGCCACAAAGCTGACATTTCTCTAGGACCTGAAGACTCAAGGGTGAACTCTTGGGAAGCTTAAAGTCTAGTCAGTAGAAGTGATAGAGATTTAATTAATTTTATGAACAACTAATTAATTACAATTGTGTTAAATACTTTGAAAGAGCCCTAGCCTGCCTGGCTCAGTGGATAGAGAGTCAACCTGCGGATTGAAGGGTCCCAGGTTCAATTACGGCCAGGGGCACATGCCTGTATTGTGGGTTTGATCTCCAGTAGGGGGTGTGCAGGAGGCAGCCGATCAATGGTTCTCTCTCATCATTGATGTTTCTATCTCTCTTCTCCCTTCCTCTCTGAAATCAATAAAGAAATATATTTTAAAAATACTTTGAAAGAGACTATAATAGGGAGACCTGAAATCATTGGAGGGGCCAGGGAAGGCTTTGCTGAGGAGTTTACATTTAAAGCTGAAACATGAAGAAGGAGCAGGATTTAGCTAGATAGGGAGGCAGGAGGGGGAAGCAAAAGACCAGAGGCCAGATTATGTGGTACTTTCAAGGTACAAAAAAAAAAAAAGGCCAGGGTTTGGGCTAAGTGAAGTTAAACTAGAGAGACTCAATATGAGTTCTAGGAGAAAGGCAAGGAGGGACTAGACAGGTGGGGCCTCACAGGCCATGAGAAAGATTTGTGTTGCAGCTGAAGAACTTTGGGAGCCAGTGAAGAGCTTTGGGCAAGAGACAGAATCAAGTTTGCATTGGCTCTGAGAGGCAGCCAAGAGTGGAAATAGGAAGATAGTTGGGAAGCTGCTACACTTGTTCAGGTAGGAGATGATGACAGAAGCCTCAATTAGTGGTGCTTGGTAAAGATGGAGAGCAGTGGATAGAATTCAGATGCAGTTAGGAAGTAGAATAAACAGGAAATGGTGGTGGATTGTGTGTAAAAATGAGGATCTGTTCTCATTCTCTAGAGTTGGAGCAAGAACACATAAGAGAAAATCTTCAGGACCGATGGCTTCATAGAGTTCTTAGACATACCAAAAGCACTTTCCTTAAATAAAAAAAAAAAATCAAACTATTGATACATGCAAAGACTTGGATGTATGTCAAAGGCATTATGTTCAGTGAAAAAAAAATAACCTCTAGAAGTTACATACTATATGATTCCATGTTTATAACACTCTTGTACTGACAAAATCACAGAGGTAGAGAACAGATTAGTAGTTTCCATGGATAGGGTGTGGGGGCAGGGGTGAGTGGATATGAACTATATAGGGGTAGCTTGAGGGAGATTTTTGTGGTAATGAAATAGTTCTGTACTTGATTCTGGTGGTGGTTACATATGTGATAAAATGACATAGAATTACAGACACACATTGTAGTACTGTCAATTGTACCAGGTTTCTATAGTGAACTACACTGAGTGGCCAGATTACTATGTTCTCTGAACACATAAAAATCTGGCCACTCTATATATACATATTAGAGGCCCAGTGCATGAATTCATGCATGGGAGGGATCCAGCCAGCCTGGCCATGGAGTGGCCGGCCTGCCTGCTGGTCGAACTACTGGTTGAGGGGACAATTTGCATATTAGCCTTTTATTATATAGGATATACACCGAGTGGCCAGATTATTATGTGTTCGGAGATCATAATAATCTGACCACTCAGTGTATATTAACATAAGATTTAGCCAGTGGGGAAAACTAGATGAAGAATACACAGGAACTCCTGGTATAATATTCACAACTTCCTGTGAATCTAAACTTACTTAATTTCTTTTTAATTGGTAAACAATAAGACAAGCATGGTGCCTGACATGTAGAAAGTGTTTGATGAAATAATGCTACTATTAAAACAATATGTTGCCCCCTGTTTTCAGGGAGCCTCTAGCTCAGCAGTGTGGGCAGGGAACTAAAAGAGCCTGTGTCTAGGGTGACATTCATGAGTCTGGGAAATTTGGGCTATGTTAAGAAGAGGGAACATAAGGAGGGTAAAGGAATCTACAGGGGATTTAAAAAAAAAACTAGAAGTACAAAAAGGAGAAATCAAAAGCTGGGATTACAAAAAGATTACCTTAAAGGTCTTTGAAATGCAAGCCAGCACTCATGACTTTGTTTATAGATCAATAACTCTTTTACCGAAAGTTTGAGGAGTAATGGTCAGGGAAGTCTTAGTATAGAAAGGTCCCTTGGTGGCATGTCAGTAAGAATGACTGACCTATGACCATGTTACTTCTTTAATAACTCCTCCTGATCAAAAATCACATTTTTCTTGTGTGCAGTGGTCTGGTACTTGGAGGACACAGAGGCGAATCTTTCCCATCCAATTTTCCTATCCATTGATTATTGCTTAGTATTCCTCCCTTAGAGTTTCAGTCCTTCAGTTTAAGGTCATATTCCCTGTTACAACCCTACCTAAACTTGCCTAAGCATGTATTTTGATAGGGGGAGACTGTGTTAGCTCTCAGTTGAGGGAAAAAGGAAGGGAGAAGGGGGAGAAGTCCTCCCTTCATGGCCTTCCTGGACACCTCATCTTTTCAAGGCACATTGCCTACCCTTACTTTTCACTGTTGAGAACTCAGTTCAGTGGGGTAGAGCAAACAGGCCATGATAATGTTGTTGTTGTTGTTGTTGATGATGATGATGATGATGATGATGATGATATAAGCTGCCATGTGTTAAGTACTTATTATGTGCCAGGAACTATGCATACATTTTCTCTAATTTTCACAATAAATTTTACAAAGAATGTACTATTTTTAACACCTCTTTTTTAGCACATATTTAAAGATGTAGAAACAGCTTCAGAGAGGCCAAGGAACTTGGTATAGTCAGGTTAGGTACCCAGGTCTATTCTGACCCCAAAAGACCACTTTGAAAGAGACTATAATAGGAAGCACCTCAACCAGTGGATGGGTCAGGAAAGGCTTTCCAGAGGAAGAGTTCAAAGGACTCTTCTCAGGATACCCTCTCCATGCATGGGAGCCAGCTGGAACTTGCTCACCTGTTGCTGTTAGGCTCACTTTTCCTGGTGACAGGCTATAACATGGAGATCAGATAAAGAACCAGGGGATGATCATGATCCCATGTTGGTGCATGTTTTGTTTTAAACCTCTTGCTTTATCAAGATGTGAACTGTCCCCTCTCCCCCGCCAAGCCCTCATTTAGAAACCTAGGTAACCTCAAATCTGAGCAGTATAATTTCAGGGTGCCTATCTTTCCTCTTATTTCAGAAGCCTGAACTTCCATCCTTTCTTTAGCTTATGGCCCCCCTTTTTTTTCCTATGTGGGGGATAGGTCCTTACAACTGCCCAACAGTTTCCTCAAAAAACGAAAAATGGATCTCCCATTTGATCAAGTAATCCTATTTTTCCCTCTTATTTCTCCCTTCTCCCAATTTCACTTTGGCACTCCTTTCTTTTCATTTTGCCGTGTTTCTCTCCTCTTTCGCTACTTTCCACTAATTTGTATCTCACTGGTGGTCACCTTATTTGTGGTTATTAACATCGTGAATACATTTCTGTTCAATGCCATGTGCATTGTACCTGGTTGTGTTGTATTTCATGCCTTTAAATCAATGCAGAAGAGACAACTACATAACCAGACACCTAGAGATGAAGGATTATGGGCAGACAAAGAAACAGCTTGCATATGAAAGAAAAGTAGGCATCATCAGAAAAGGAAGTAAACAAAATAGAGGCAAGCAACCTGCCAGAGAAAGAATTCAGAGAAATGGTCATAAGGAGGCTGAAAAGAATGGAAGACAAATTTGACAATCTGAGTAAGAACCAAGAGGAAATGAAGAAGAATCAATAAGAAATGAAAAATGACATTGCTGCTGTAAAGAACTCAATAGAAAGCATCAGAAGTAGACTAGGGAGGAACCAAGATGGCGGCATAAGCTATACACCTGTTCATGCTGTCTCTGGCTACCACACCAAAACTACAACTAAAAGACAAAACGACTCTCCCCCAGAACCACGGGAAAGCTGGCAGAGTGTTAGTTCTGCAACTAGAAGGGAAGAAAAAAGTGCATCCAAACCTGGTAGGACGAGCAGAGGCTCAGAAAGGCAGAGACACAGAGGAAGAGAGAAGGAAAGACAGAAACATCCATGTGAGAGAAAGTCATTGATTGGTTGCCTCCTGCATGCACCCCATGAGGAAGGAGTCTGCAATTGAGCCCACAAAGATTGCATGTCTTGCATGATGAGCACTGCACAACCTAGTGGGGAAAGGCCAACTCACCCGCCATGCTGCTGATGTTCACCAGCCTCCCCTTGGATTTCCTAAGAAAAGGTAAAAATGCCTTTGTGACTTCCACAGCCCCGAAGAAGTTCACGTCCATGCATCGTTTGTAGTGGATCATAGGAATGAGCTCCCCATCAGCAGGTAGTATACACCACAGAGTAAATCCACTCATGCAGCCAGCACTCAGACCAAGGAAGTTCAGCTCAGCAGAAATCTCTCATGTGCCTCCCACCCACATAGGTTATCACCAGCTGACTTTTAACAAATGGGTCAGTTGTGTCTGATTTTTACCAGAAATAAATAAAATCATATATTTGTGCTTTTTGAGGCTGGAAAAAAAAAAGGAAGAAGTAGACTAGAAGAAGCAGAAGACCACATCACAGAGATAGAAGACAAGGTAGGAAAAAATACCCAAGTACAGCAGCTTCTAGAAAAAAAAAATAAAAAGCAAGAGGAGAGCCTAAGGAAACTTTGGGATAACAAGAAACAAAACAACATCTGCATATAGGGGTTCCAGAAAGAGTGGACAATGAGCATGGAATAGAAAACGTGTTTGAAGAAATAATGACAGAAAACTTCCCTGATATAGGGAAGAAAAAAAAACACACAAATCCAAGAAGCTCACAGAGTCCCAAGCAAAATGAACTCCAAAAAACCAACAACAAGGCGCATTATAATTAAATTGCAAACACCAACAACAAAGCAAGAATTTTAAAAGCAGCCAGAGAGAAAGAGAAAGTTACCTACAAAGGAACCCCCATAAGACTAGCAACTGATTTCTCAACAGAAACCCATCAGGCAAAAAGGGAATGGAACGAAATACAAAGTCATGCAAAGGAAGGGACTGAAAACAAGAATACTGTACCCAGCAAGTTTTTCAATAAAATTGAAGGTGAAATCAGGAGCTTCACACACAAAAAAGACTAAGGGAATTTATTACCACCAAACCAACAATGCAAGAAATGTTAAAGGGTCTGCTGTAAAAAAAAAAAACAAAAACAAAGTAAAGAAGGAAAAACAGGGGTAAAAAATAAAAATGGCCACAAATAAGTACCTATCAATAATAACTTTAAATGTAAACAGATTAAATGCTTTAATGAAAAGACATAGAGTAGAGAGAATCCAAGATGGCGGCATAGGTGAGCACCTAAACTGCTGCCTCGCACAACAATTTCAAAACTACAAATAAAAGACAGAAAAGACAGCATCCAGAACCACAGGAAAGCTGGCTGAGTGGAAATTCTACAACTAGAAGGAAAGAGAGGGACTCACAGAGACCCAGAGGAGCTGCAAAAAGATGAGGTATAGAAACTCACTCGTGGAGAGAGCAGGTGCTGGATAGCCTGGCTACTTCCTCTGGCAGAAAGGATATGGGAGACTTCCAACTGCACTGAACCCCAGGTACATCCAAAACTCATCCGGAGGAAGTTAGGACTGTGAAAAGGGAGAAGTGCACGGCAATTTAGAGGAGGTGCAAAAGGGCAGAAGTCTGAAGGCATGCACACAACTGTGCACAGAGGACAGACTGCTGATTGTGCTGCTGGTTTGTGGGTGGGAGAAAGATCCTACATACTATGCCACGTCTAACTCCACTAAACCCCAGTTTCGGGAAAGACCCTGGGGACCCAGACTCATATGGTCCTGGACCACATGGGAGCTGGAAAGGCAGTGGTCTAGAGGCACTGAGCTTACACACAGGGACCGCTCCAGCTATTACGCAGATACACATGAACCCCAGAGGCCGAGTAGGGGGAGGCCGACTGGAAAACAAGGCAGTCCATTAAGCCCTGAGACTCCACCCCTCCCAA
The DNA here is from genome assembly GCA_004026805.1 of Lasiurus borealis. Classification (NCBI taxonomy): domain Eukaryota; kingdom Metazoa; phylum Chordata; class Mammalia; order Chiroptera; family Vespertilionidae; genus Lasiurus; species Lasiurus borealis. The sequence continues at coordinate 22,255 of PVJN01014431.1, read as the reverse complement.
GCTCAACAGAGAGGCTTTTGCAGTTTTGCAAGTTTTGTATCATAAGGCTGAATCTAACACAGAAGTTCTGGCATAGGCAAAATGTGGAGACAAAGGAAGAGATCACAAACAAAAGACATGGAGTAAAACAACGACTGGATGTAGAGTTTAAAACCACTGTTAGAAAATTTTTCAAGAATTTCCTAGAAAAGATGGATAAATTTAGCGAGACCCAAGAGAAGATGAAAAAGGACCATCTAGAATTTAAACATACACTGACTGAAATAAAAAATATTATACAGAGAGATAACAGCAGACTAGAGGAACGCAAGAATCAAGTCAAAAATTTGAAATATAAAGAATCAGAAAACACTCAACTGGAAAAACAAGAAGAAAAAAGAATCCAAAACTGTGAAAATAATGTAAGGAGCCTCTGGGACTACTTCAAGCGTACCAACATCAGAACTGTGGGGGTGCCAGAAGAAGAGAGAGAGCAAGATACTGAAAACCTACTTAAAGATATAATGACTGTAAACTTCCCCCATCTGGTAAAAGAAATAGACTTAGAAGTCTAGGAAGCACACAGAACCCCATATAAAAGGAATTCAAAGAGGACCACACCAAGACACATCATAATTAAAATACCAAGAGCAAAAGACAAAGAGAGAATATTGAAAGAACCAAGAGAAAAAACAGTTAATTACCTACAAGGGAGCACCCATACAACTGTCAGCTGATTTCTCAACAGAAATTATGCAGGCCAGACTGGAGTGGCAAGAAATATTCAATGTGATGAATAGCAAGAACCTACAACCAAGAATACTCTATCCAGCAAAGCTATCATTCAGAATTGAAAAACAGATAACGAACTTCACAGATAAGAAAAAGTTAGAGGAGTTCATCAACTCCAAACCAGTATTATATGAAATGTTGAAAGGTACTCTTTAAGAAGAGGAAGAATAAAAAGGTAAGGGATAAAAAATTATGACCAACAAATACATATCTATCAACCAGTGAATCTAAAAATTAAGTGAATTAAAAATTTAATGAACAGAATAAACTGGTAAATATAATAGAATCAGGAGCACAGAATGGGAGTGGACTGATAATTCTCAGGGGGGAAGGGGTGAGGGGATCCAGGGAGAGACTAGACAAAAATCATACACCTATGGATGAGGTCAATACTGGGGGAGGTAAGGGTAGAGGGAGTGGTGGGAGCTGGGTGGAGGGGAGCTATGGAGGGGGAAAAAAAGAAAAAATGTAATAATCTGAACAATAAAGATTTGATTTAAAAAAAGACATAAGGTAATGGATTGGATAAGAAAACATGACCCATATATCTCCTGTCTACAAGAAACCCACCTCAGAAAAAGAGATGCACACAGACTGAGGGTGAAGGGATGGAAGATGGTGTTTCAGGCAAATGGATATGAAAAAAAACTGGAGTTGCAATACTTATATCTATCAAATTAGATCTCAACGTGAATAACATAACAAGAGATAAGGAAGGTTACTTCATAATACTAAAGAGAGCAATCCAACAAGAAGAAATAACTAGTAAACATATACGCATCCAATACAGAAGCACGTAGATACATAAGAAAACTCCTGGAGGATATCAAAGGAGAGATAGACAGTAATACAATCATAGTAGGAGACTTTAATACCTCACTATCACTACTGGACAAATCCTCTAAACAAAAAATCAGCAAAGAAACATCAATCCTAAATGACTCACTAGATCAGATGGAATTAATTGATATCTTCAGAACATTGCACCCCAAGCCACAGAATATACATTCTTCTCAAGTGCACATGGGTCATTTTCAAAGATAGACCATAGATTGGGTCAAAGGCAAAGTCTCTTCAAATTCAAGAAAATAGAAATCATATCAAGCATTTTCTCAGATCATAGTGGCAAAAAAATCTGGAAATCAACTAAAATAAAAACAATACAAAGAAATCAAACACATGAAGATTAAACAGCATGCTATTACTCAACAACTGGGTAACCAGAGAGATCAAGGAGAAATAAAAAACATCATGGCAACAAATGACAACACAACAATACAAAATTTATGGGACACAGTGAAAGCAGTCTGGAGAAGGAAGTTCATAGCTCTACAAGCCTACTGCTAAAAACAAAAACGATGGTAATAAATTACCTAATTTTACAATTCAAAGAGGTAGAAAGAGAGCAACAAGAAAAGCTCAGTGTAAGAAGAAGGAAGGAAATAGTAAAAATCAGAGCAGAGATGAATGAAATAGAAACCAAAGAAACAATTCAAAAGATCAACAAAACCCAAGCTGGTTCTTTAAAAGGATAAACAAAATTGATGGACCTTTAGCCAGGCTCAACAAGAAGTAAAGAGAGAGGATTCAAATAAATAAAATCAGAAATGAAAGAGGAGAAATAACAGACCCCAAAGAAATAAAAGGGATTGTTAAAACTCTATACCAACAAACTGGACAACCTGCAGGGAAGGGACATATTCCTAGAAAAATACAACCTTCCAAAACTCAATCAGGAAGAATCTAAACATCTCAATAGACCAAGAACTATGGAAGAAATTGAAGCAGTCATCAAAAAGCTTCCAGCAAACAAAAGCCCAGGACCAGATGGCTACACAGGAGAGTTTTACCAAACATTCATGGAAGAATTAAAACCTATCCTCCTCAGACCATTCAAAAAAATTCAAGAAGGAACACTTTCAAACACCTTCTATGAAGCCAGCATCACCCTTATATCGAAACCAGATAAAGACAACACAATAAAAGAGAATTTCAGGCCAATATCCCTCATGAACATAGATGCCAAAATCCTTGACAAAATTCTACAAAATCAAATCCAGCAGTACATCAGAAAGATCATACACCACGACCAGGTAGGATTTGTCCCAGGAATGCAAGGATGGTACAATATTCACAAACCAATAAACGTGATACATCACATAAACAAATTGATAGATAAAAATCACATAGTCGCCAAAACTGGTTTGGCTTATTGGATAGAGCATCAGCCTGCAGACTGAAAGGTCCCAGGTTCGATTCTGGTCAAGGGCACATACATTGGCTGTGGGCACATCCCCAGTAGGGGGCATGCAGGAGATGGCTGATTGATGTCTCTCTCTTGTCAATGTTTCTAACTTTCTACCCCTCTCTCTTCCTGTCTTTGAAAAATCAATGAAATATATTAAATAAATAAAATTCTTTAAAAATAAATAAATAAAAATAAAAATCACATAGTCATATCAATTGATGCAGAAAAAAACATTTGACAAAATTCAACACCCTTTCTTGATAAAAACTCTCAGCAAGGTGGGAATAGAAAAATCATATCTCAACATTATAAAAGGCATATATGATAAACCCACAGCTAACATCATACTCCATGGGGAAAAACTAAAATCATTTCCCCTAAGGACAGGAACAAGACAGGGATACCCACTCTCACTACTCCTATTCAACATACTACTGGAAGTATTAGCCATTGCAATTAGACAAGAAGAAGAAATAAAAAAGCATTCAAATTGGAAAAGAAGAAGTAAAGCTGTCCTTATTGGCAGATGACATTATACTGTACATAAAAAAAAAAAAAAAAAAAGACTTCATCCAAAAACTAATTGACTTAATTAATGAATTCGGCAATGTGCCAGGATACAAAATTAATACCAAGAAATCTATGGAGTTTGTATACAGTAATAGTGAACTTACACAAAGAGAGACTAAAAAAGCAATCTCATTTTCCATCATACCAAAAAAATTAAGATACCTAAAATAAACTTAACTAAGGAGATAAAAGACCTATATGCAGAAAACTACAGGACTGAAAAAGCAGATACAGGAGGATGTAAACAGATGGAAGAGCATACCATATTCATGGATTGGGAGAATCAACATCATTAAAATGTACATACTACCCAAAGCAATCTATGGATTCAATGCACTCTCCATTAAAATACCAATGGCATATTTCACAGACCTAAAAGGAACTCTCCAAAGATTCATCTGGAACAACAATAACAAAAAAAAGACCCGAAATAGCCACAGCAATCCTGAAAAAGAAGAATAAAGTAGGTGTGATCTCAATACCAGATTTCAAGCTATATTATGAAGCCACTGTTCTCAAAACAGACTGGTACTGGCACAAGAACAGACACATAGACCAATGGAATAGAATAGAGAATCCAGATATCCACCCAAACCACTATGCTCAATTAATAGTTGACAAATGAGGCATGAATATACAATGGAGTCAAGACAGTCTCTTCAACAAATGGTGTTGGGAAAATTGGACAGATACATGCAAAAAAAAAGAAACTAGACCAACAACTTACACCATACACAAAAATAAACTCCAAATGGATACAGGACTTAAACATAAGACGGGAAACCACAAAAATACTAGAGGAATCCATAGGCAGCACAATCTCAGACATAGCTGAACAAACTTTTTCACTGATACTGCCCCAGGGGCAATGGAAGCTAAAGAGAAAATAAACAAATGGGAGTACATCAAAATAAAAAGCTTTTGTACAGCAAAAGCAACCATCAACAAAACAATAAGAAAGCCCACTGTATGGGAGAACATATTTGCAACTGTTATCACTGATAAAGGTTTAACCTCCAACAACTGAAACAATTTAATAAAAGGAAGATAAATGATCCAATAAAAAATGTGCATCAAACCTAAATAGAATCTTTTCTAAAGAAGACAAAAGGAAGGCTAAAAGACACATGAAAACATGCTCAAAGTCACTAATTATCCAAGAGATGCAAATCAAAATGACAATGTGATACTATCTTACACTTGTCAGAATGGCAATCATCAACAAATCAACAAACAAGTGTTGGAGAGGATATGGAGAAAAACGTACCCTCGTGCATTGCTGGTGGGAATACAGACTGGTGCAGCCACTGTGGAGAACAGTATGGAGTTTCCTCAAAAAACTAAAAATGGAACTCCTGTTTCTCCTAGCAATCCCACTCTTAGAAATATATCCTAAGAAACTAGAAATACCAATCAGAAAGGATTCATGCACCCCTATGTTCATAGCAGCACAATTTACAATAGCTACAATTTGGAAACAGCCTAGGTGCCCTTCTGCAGATGAGTGGATCAGAAAACAGTGGTACATCTACACAATGGAATACTATGCTGCCATAAAAAAGAAGGAATTCTTACTATTTGCAGCAACCTGGATGGAACTGGAGAGCATTATGTTAAGTGACATAAGCCAGTGAATGAAAGAAAAATACTACATGATCTCACTCATTTATGATTAATAAAGAACGTTATAAACTAATGAACAAAAAAATAAATGCAGCAACCTGGATGGAACTGGAGAGCATTATGTTAAGTGACATAAGCCAGTGAATGAAAGAAAAATACTACATGATCTCACTCATTTATGATTAATAAAGAACGTTATAAACTAATGAACAAAAAAATAAATACAGAGGCAGTGAAACATCAATCAGACTGTCAAATTACAGTGGGAAGGTTAGGGAGAGTGAGATAGATAAGAGATCAACCAAAGGACTTATATGCATGCATATAAGCATAACCAATGCACACAAGACACTGGGAGGTTAGGGTATGCATGGAAGTGGGGGGGTGGCCAGGAAAGATATGTATACATGCAATACATTAATAAAAAAAGAAAAAAGAAAAGAAAACCCAGGCACTGAAGAAATGAGTAGAAGTAAGAACACTAAGTTAATAGTAGTTTACTATGAGTTATGCAAATACGGATATATACACATCCTATATAATAAAATCCCAGTTGACCTATATGGTGGAACAACCAGAATGACTGGTTTCTATGACATGCACTGACAACCAGGGGGCAGATGCTCAACCCTGGGAGCTGTCTCCTGGTAGTCAGTGTACTCCCACAGCAGGAGCACTGCTCAGCCAGAAGCTGGGCTGGCCAGCACAGCGGCATTGGCAAGAGCCTCTCCTGCCTCTGGAGCAGCACTAAGGAGCTGTGAGACAGTGGTAACGAGAGAGGAGCAGTTGGGTGGTAAGGAGCAAGGAGGGGTCCCAGATTGTGAGAGGGATGTCCAACTGCAGTTTTAGGCAGGATCTAAACCAGCAGTTGGACATCCCCTGAGGGGTCCCAGATTATAAGAGGGCACAGCCTGGGATGAGGGACCGCCCCTTGCATGAATTTCATGCATTGGGACTAGTGTGTGTGCGTGTATGTCTGCATATGTATATGTATATGTATATGTATATGTATATGTATATGTATATGTATGTGTGTGTATATGCACACACACACACACACACACACACACACACACACACATCCATACAGTAGTGGTATCCAGGAGCTGGCCTGGCACTATCAGTTAGGTCTTGGTGTGGCTAGCAGCTGGCCCTGCACTCAGAGCTGAGCCTTGGTGTTCTCCTGTTGAACATAACACAAACATTAACATCAGACAAGGTCTCTCTGTGACAGTGTGGACCAAGCTAAAAACAAGACCACTCCTTAACCATGTCTGAACTCAGACAAAACATGAATATTGGCCAAACCACAGAAATGACCAAATATCACCCTCTCCTGGCTAATATGAGGAGCTGCCACTTCTTGATCAATTAAGTCTTTGGTCTGGCTGTAATCTATCCTTATTCTAGATGAGATTTATTGAAATATCCAGTCACAGCATTGGCTCTGCTTCCTGATATCACCCAATCCAGAGCCCAAATCCATGAGTACTTTCTACCCTCTTCTAGAGATGGCCAGGGCTCCTGATAGTTTGATTATTCCTTTCTACCTAGCTGCTGGAAAGTAGTGTGTGTGTGAGAGTGGGGGGGGGGAGGAGAAGGAAATATATAAACGGATATAAAGGTGTCTCACACACATAATTTTTTCCTACATGATTCTATCTTAAACTCATCATTGAACATTAAAATGGAACCTTGGTTGGCCCTCTGAAAATCAGTAACATCTTATTAACGGAAAGAACCATAGTTCACAATAGGTGAGGAGCACAGGTGGCTGAAGTTTAACTTTGCCCCAACTATAAGAAAAGATAAAGCTATGAAAATTAATCATCTGAATCAAAATGGCTAGAACCAGTTCAACTAGTTTAGAAGCAGCATCATTTTGATGCTAATTATGTACTAATTACCTTATCTATTCATTAACAGAGATTGAGGGACATTCTACTTAGTTATATCCTGTTAGGCATTAGTTGAAGTTACTGTTTTCACAAAAATAAGTTACTTTTAAACAATCTATGAACTGTACTTCTTACAAGTGGGTCTTCAGCTACTAGTTATTCAGAAATGGTGAGACCAAAAACCCATCACATATTTTTTGGGTTCTTCAGCTGGTTCATGTAGCAAAGGCAGTTATTCAGACCATTTTGGAGAACAAATAATTTTATAATTCTTCACTATTAGGACTGTTTTGATCCCCATCTCCTCTCTAATCCAGGATTTCTTCTACTTTGCATCATTTATATTTTAGGGCTACATAATTATTTTGGGGTTGGGGACTCTGTCTTGTACATTATAGAAGGTTTTGTAGCAGCCCTGCCCTCTGCCCACTATACTAGTATACCAGTGGCTTACCCCTTCCCCACATCCCCTTGTGGCAATCAAAATTATCTCCAGTTGAGAATCACTGTTCTAACAGCATCATTTTTACTAAATGACTTGCCCCTCTGGACCCTTTGCCTTTCTTCCTTACCCTTTTAAAATAGATGGTGGGGTGTCATCTGGAGTCTTGACAGCTAAGCCTATTGCTGCCTCTTCACAGGTAAAGGAGCTACCTAAAACCAAGGAGCAGTTGAAGGAATGAGGTTCAGAATAAACCCCCAATCAAACTATTGAAATGGAGGAGGGTTTCTGGGTTTCTATCACTGGCCTCTGCGCCTTGGGGGCATTTCCAGAGGTGCCCTTTGCTTAACTCTCTTTGCATGACAAGTGTAGGAGTGACACCCTGCCTCCTTGCTGCTTAAGTGCTCTGTAGTAGGTACCTACTCTGCCTTGGCCCTGGGTTGAAAAGTTGGCTCAGGCAGACAAGTAACAGACAATTCCAATAAAATCTGACTAGGAATCTGAGAGAGAAAAAGAATAATGCAGTTTCCCAAAAAAGGCACCTGGCTGAGCTTGGGGGGTCAGGAAGGGGCCCCAGAGAAGGTGATATTTGAGGATGTTATGAAAAAAGATAAATTACTAAGGCAAAGGCTATACTAGCCAGGCTGTGTTAGGTGTGCTAAGCTGGGCTAGGTTAAGGTCAGAGAAAAATCTAGAAGATATGGATGGATTAGCACTGCTTGTATGTGGAGGGTAATGGTAACCCCAAGTTACTGAGTCTTGACTCTAAGCCTATTGCTGCCTCCACACAGGTGAAAGAGCCACCAAAAAACATGTTCTGTGCGTCAGCTTTAAGAGAGGAGAGATAAAGGAAAGGGCAGAGTGATCGTCAGGGAGGGACTTGCCCACGAAGGGCTTTGTATGCCACTCTCAGAAGGGCACTTTTGATCTTGGATAGTTGTAGGTATAGGGATACAGAATGAGTCACCCCAAGATGTGTCCTGTAGCATGTAGTTTGTTTTAAACTAAAGGCATCTTTAGCTGCAGGTTCTGGAGAAACTTCTGACCTCCACCCTAAACACCCTAGAATAATTTGAATTGGAGGCCTTGCCCATAAGAGATTATCTGCATAACCTTTCCCACTCACATACATGACCGAACAAACTTCTCTTTACTAAAGGTCTACTCTTCTTATCATGCTGCAAAGATCTTTGAAGCCCTCAAGGCATCTTATGTCATCCCTAGCTCAGGATGTCTTATATGCCCATGTTCCTTTTCTATCTCTGAATCTCTCTTGCGTGTGGGGTCTCTGACTGTATGCAGGGTTCCTATACATAGGTTATGTGTAAAATTTGGTTATTTCCTCTTATCAATCTAATTTGTCTCATGTAGATTTATTAGACTTGCCAAAACAATAACAACAACAACAACAACAAACACCTTGAGGATAGAGGAAAATTTGTTCCTCTTCCATAAAGTTCTTAAAATGCCCCCTGAGACATATAATGGAATTGTTAAAATGCAGGTTTCCTGCTCCTGTTCTCAAAGATGTTGGTTCATCTGGCCTGAACTTGAGGCCCAGGCATTTACATTTTCTTCTTTATACTATTAATAGGGTGGATTATACAGATTGATTTTCAAACATGGAATCTGTCTGACATTACATTATTGGATAACCTCACTTGGTTAGGGCGTATTATTCTTTTCGTATGTTATTGAATTCTATCTGCTAGTATATTGTTGAGGATTTTTGAGTCTATAGTCATGAGGGATGTTTGTCTATAGTTTGATAGACTGATTTTTTACTGTCTTTGTCTGTTTTGGGTATCTGATGTTCCTTTCTCCTCTATTTTCTGGGGGGTGGGGGAAGGTAGGCGATTTCTCTTTAAATGTTCGGTAGAATTCACCAGTGAAACCATTTGGGTCTGGGATTTTCTTTGTAGAATGTTTTAAATAATAACATTTCTTTAATAACTATTAAATGAATAGTTCTTGGGTGAGTATTAGTAGTTTATAGTTTTCATTGAACTGAAACATTTCATCTAAATTGTCAAATTTATGTCTCAAGTTGTTGGGATTATTTCTTTATTATTCTTTTGATGTCTGCAATCTCTGCATTGATATTCTCTGTTTCATCCCTGATATTAGTAATTTATGTCTATTTTATTTTTGTCAGTCTTACCAGAGTGCCAGAGGTCTGTCATGTTCATTGACCTTTTCAAAGAAACTTTTTTAGGTTTCATTGCTTTTTTCTATTGTTTTTCTGTTTTCAATTTCACTGATGCCTACTCTTCATTATTTCCTTGTTTCTGCTTTCTTTGGGCTTATTTTGTTCTTCTTTCTGTAGTTTCTTGAGGTGGCAGTTTGGATTATTGATCTCAGAACTTCCTTCTCTTTTTATGTATTTAATGTGTTTTCCTCTCAGCGCAACTTAAGCTGCATCCACAAATTTTAATTTACTTTCATTATTATTCAGTTCAAAGTATTCTTAAGTTTCTCTTGACTCTTCTTCATTGACCTATGGATTACTTATAAATCTGTAGCTTAGGTTTCAAGTATTTAAAGATTTTCCTCTTATTTTTTTTTTTGTTAATGATTTCTAGTGTGATTCCATTGTAATCAGAGGACATACTCTATATGATGTCAATTCTCTTAAATTTACTGAGATTTGTTTTATAACCCAGGATGTGGACCATCTTGGTGAATGTTCTATGCACACTTGAAAAAAATGTGTTATTTTGTTGGAGTGGGTAGAGCATCTAAGAAATGTCAATTAGATCTAGCTAGATAATGATGTTGAATTCTATCATTAGAATAAAATTCTAATTCTATTCTGATTTTGTCCCAGGCATCTATATTTTCAATCATATTTGGAAAAATAATGCCTTCACTTGAGACCCACTGCTCTGGGGACTGAGTAAGGGATGTTGAAAATAAAATTATTTTATTTTATATTTTTATTTATTTTTTTCTTTTCATTTATTTTATTGAGATGACACTAGTTAACAAAATGATACAGGTTTCAGGTGCACAATTCTGTAACACAACATCTGCACACTGTATTGTGTGTTCACTATACCAAATCAAGTTTCTGTCCATCATGGTTTATCACCTTATACACTCCTCCACCTTCTTCCACCCCAATTACCGCACTGTTGTCAGTGTCCATGAGTTTTCTCTCTCTCTTTTGTCTTTTTTGCTCTTCTCTACCAACCCCTCACCCACTCCCGACAGCTGTCAGCCTGCTCTCTATTAGTCTGTCTCTGTTTTGCTTGTTGGTTCAAAGGGCAGCAGGAAAAAGGACTCCCTGAACCGTAGTCTCTCCCACACAGGTACAGAAAGGGAGGGTTTTCACTGACCTAAATAAATCTCCATGTTCCCTGGGACCAAGTACCTGGAATTAGATACATTTAGTTGATGAAGTATTTCCACCCACAGAGCAGGATGTTAAGTTTAATTGGCCTGCAAGAGAGTTTTAATTGAGGAAAGGGAGCACAAGGACTTTAAGCATTGCACTGAAGTTTCTGTTACAATTGTTCCTATTATAATTTTGCCCAAGGCCAGCCATCTGGCTCTGAAAGCCTGTGGGAGCTGATATGAAGGCCTTCAGAATGTTGGCAGCTCCAGGGCATGTGGGAATGAAGGAAACCTTGATGTTCCTCAACTCGCCTGGTCTGGGCCTTCACCCCAGGATGGTCCTCCCCAGTCCAATGCCCACGCTCATCTGGGCACAGTTCTTCAGGGTACAGGTTGCCCAGAAGATCAAAGCCAAAGGATCAAAGACAACACTTTCCTTCCCTTCTTCCCTGGAGCAGCATCAGTAAGGGCCACGAGTTCCTCCTAGCATGTTCTGTTTGTTCACTCCAGGTCCCAAAGCATAATGCCCTCTCCTCCTTTCTGAGCATGGGCCTCAAAAAAACCCCATTCTCACAGTTCCAGCTACAATTTTCCCTGGGAGCAGTGGGGTGGTCGTGACAGTATGAGGGATTGGGAAGGGTACATGGAAAACTACAAGTTTTATCCAGATCTCCCATTCCTCATTTTCCTTTCCTCCTTCCAAAGTACGATAGGAACACAGGTATGGGCTCCCAAGGGGGCCAGGTATAGGAAAGGGAGGGGAAGACCAAAAAAGAAAGTGGTCAAAAGCAGTGGTTCTTAACAAACAATGAGTCCCAGAGTCTTTTGAAAATTTGGTGAAATAGTTTTGGACTTTCTCCTCAGGAAAAAAAAATGATCTTGGGTAAGACTCACAGTTACGCCTTCAGTTTTGGGGTGTTTGCAACTCCTGAGGAATAGTCCTTGGGCCCTACTCTAAGAACTTCTGCATTAGAAGAAGTGGCAACCTATATATCCTGATTCCCCCTCATGTAGTAGAAAGCCTCCTTTCTTTCTGACCACCATAGCATCTCTTTCATCTTCTTGAGTGGCCAAGATGATGTTTTTTTTTTAAGATGATGTCTTATTGTTATATCTAATGAAAAAATAAAATAAGCAGAATCTTTAAGGAACCCCAAATAGCTAAAGTAATATTGAAAAAAAAAAAAAGACTGGAAGACTCACACTTCCTGATTTCAGAACTTATTACAAAGCTATAATAATTAAAACAGTATGGCACTAGCAAAAAGACAGACATATACATCAATGGAATAGAATAGAAAGTTCAGAAAAGAATCCTCACATACTGGGTCAAATAGTTTTTTTAAAAAAATATATATCTTTATTGATTTCAGAGAAGTAGAAACATCACTGATGAAAGAGAATCATTGATGTGCTGCCTCCTGCATGCCCCACACTGAGATCTAGCCCACAACCCAGGCACATGCCCTGAATGGAAATCAAACGCTGACCTTCTGGTTCATAGGTCAATGCTCAACCATTGAGCCATGCTGGTTAGGCTAGGGTCAAATAGTTGTTTTGTTGTTGCTGCCATCTTGGATTCTCCCCCTATTTTTTAAGTATTTATTATTGAAAATATTACATATGTCCCCTTTGTTCCCCCATTGACCTCTTCCAGCCTGCCCCTTCCCTCTTAGGGACAAATAGTTTTTGACAAGAGTGTCAAAACAATTCAGTGGAGGGAAGGGACAGTATTTTCAACAAATGGTAATGGAAAAACTGGATAGCTACATGCAAAAGAATGAATTTGGACCCTTACCTAACACCATATAAAATTTTTAACTCAAATGGATCAAGAAACTAAATGTGAGATCTAAATAATAAAATTCTTAGAAAAAAACATCAGACAAAAGCTTCATGACTTTGGATTTGGCAATGATTTTTTGGATATGACAACACCAAAGTCACAGTTAAAAAAAGAAATAATAGACAAATTAGGCTCAATGAAAATGAAAAACAAATTATGTACCAAAAGAACACTATCAACAAAGGTAAAAAGCAAGCCACAGAATGGAAGAAAATATTTGCAAATCAAGTATCTGATAAGGTATCAATTTCCAGACCATACAGAGAACTCCTAAAATTAAACAACAAACCCAATCCAAAAATGGGCAAAAAACTTGAATAGCCATTTCTCCAAAGAAGATATACAAATGGCCAACAAGAACATGAAGAGATGTTTAAAAATCACTATTCATTAGGGAAATGCAAATAAAAGCCACAACGAGATGCCACTTCACACCCATTAGGATAGCTACCATAAAAAATAAATAAAGTTTGGCAAGGATGTGGAGAAATTGGAAACTCTGTATACTGTTGGTAGGAATGTAAAAAGGTGCAGCCACTATGGAAAACAGTAGGGAGGTTCCTCAAAAAAATTAAAAATAGAACAACCATCTGACCCAGCAATTCTACTTTTGGGTATATACCCAAAAGAATGAAAAGCAAGGTCTCAAAGATACATTTGTACACCCATGCTCATAGCAGTATTATTCACAATAGCTAAAACATCAAACCAACCTGAGTGTCCATTAATGGATAAATGGATAAGAAAAAATGTGGTATATACATACAATGAGATATTATTCAGACTTAAAAAGAAAGGAAATTCTACAATATGCTACAACATAGATGAACCTTAAGAGCATTATGTTAAGTGAAATGACACAGTCATAAAAAGACAAATATTATATGATTCCACTTCTATGAGGGACATAGAGCAGTCAAAATCATAAATACAGAAAGCAGAATGGTAGTTGCCAGGGGTTGGGAGGAAGGGAAAATAGGGAGTTATTGTTTAATGGGTATAGTTTCAGTTTTATAAAATAAAAAATTATGAAATTGGGTGATGGTGATGGTTGTACATCAATGTTAAGGTATTTAGTACCGCTGAACTATGCACTAAAATATTAAGATGGTAAATTTTATGTTGTATATTTTACCACAATAATAAAAAAAAAATATAATACGTAAACAGTAGGCCATAGCACTAGATCACCAAAGAATGATTCTCCCTCTTAGTTTCATGTCCTTCAGCCTACATTTAATATCATTGATTTGTACTTTCTGTCTGTTGCCATTTGGGCTATTTCCAGGATACAAAATCCATTGATTTTCTAGGTATTACGATGTCTAAAAACAGATCCTGATGACTAGCATATCTTCTATGACTTCAGATTTGTGCAAAATAAGTTATAAGGAGTTAGTCACAGGGTGAAGGGGTGTTGCAAACTTGAACCTGGTTGCAGCACCAAAGGAGCATAAAGCTTACAAATATATTGGGCTTGGGGTGTAAGAAAAGAAAAAGAGGGTTTGGTGGGGGCTTTAAATCCCTGTTGAAAAAAAAAAACTTCTGTTTATCCCACAGGGACAATACAGTGGGCCCTAAAATGATCTTAAATCACTTTATTATGTCACTTACTTTATATTCTTTAACTGATATATCTAGGACTTTCTCAAGCAAGACCATTCTTTATGTTATTGGGCAAAAGGAAGAAAAAAATTGACTGGGCTCTCCTGCTTTGTCTCACCTGTCAGCCCACTGAACGTTTTCTCAGGAACATTCCAAGGACAGTGACTAAGTGAGATTGAGGGCCTGATCTGCTTACTCTTGCCATGTCCAGATAATTCAGTAACTGTTGTCACAAAGATGAGGCTCCTGCTCAGGCCCAGACAAGTGCAAGTAGCTGTACTCAAGTAGCTCTAGCTCCTGGTGCTAGGTGGTATCTCTGAAGGACACAGAAGAATCCATCTTTCTATAGATTCACTGGCTGTTGCATCAGATTCCTGCTCGTGTACGTGTATTTCTACCACACACTGACTTCTGTGCTATACTGGCACTAAAGGATAAACAAACACTGGTCAAGTTGAGGGAAGCAGTTGGATGCTGTAATACTCTGGAATGTTTGAGACACATAACTTTTACCTTAGGGTACTGGCCTCAGACCCTGGAGCCAGATAAGACACAAAGGGTTCCATTTTATAGAGTATAGTAAATGAAATCATTTCAGGACAAGAGCTTAAATCCATACCATTTTATATCTCACTCAGCTATGCAGTTTTTCTTTAAAAATTGTTAGTTTCATTTATTTTAAAAATTGTTGGGGATATTTCCATGGTTCAAGACAAAAAGGCCTTCAGGGAAAAGCCTCCCTTCATATCTATTCCCACCCAGGTTCCCCTACTGGAGGCCAGTTCTTCTAAGGTCCTTTCATTGACACTTTGTTTCATTCTTTAGTGCAGTATGTCCTCTCCAAATTTAGATTGGGATTTTTTTTCAGCATTTTAGTTTGTTCCTGCAAATACAGAAGTACTCCCTCTTCGCTTATAATCAGAGGTTACAAAATAATTCTTTCTTTTGCAAAGCACTGCTCTACAAAGTTGCTATTGTTTGGACTGCATTTTAAGCAATTTGAATCTTATCAATAAGAACTAATCTTTACAGCTTGCTCTAAGCCCTGTGAGGGACACCAAGCTGAGTAAAGCCTTTGTCACTGCCCTAGAGAACTTCTTTGTTAATTGAGTGGCCCATCCCAAATAAATGGCTGATGGGGGTACACTGGAGATTGGTAGGACTTCATGGAAAGCTTTGAATGCCAGAAGGGGAAATTGGAATTTAATACTGTTGTTCTTCAGTAACCTGGTGTATATCTTATAAATCAGAGTAGATCTAGGCTCAATGCTATCTATGTTGCTTGATGAATTTTCATAACCTCTCTGAGAACCAGTTTCTTCCACTGTAATATTAAGGATAATCATTTGCTGCTACAGGCTTGTTTCGAGGACTAGATGAGATGATGAAGATGTAGCTCCTGGTATACAATGGGTGCTCACAAAGTGGGTTTATTTGACTTGTTTGTAGGAAGAACTACATGAAATTTTGGCCTACAAGGAATGTGTGTGTATTGTTTATTTTAGGAGTACTGACAGTTAGGTTCAGGAGCTCTAAGGAGTGTATCAGAGAGGGGCAGAGGACAAGATGGGAGCATTACCTACATGTGGAAGCTAATGCTGAATCCATGGGGTTGAGCTTCCTCTATTGAACACTAGGGCAAGAAATGAGGTAATCTTTGGCAGTTCATGAGTTTGATCATAATGTTTTACAGGATTCATATAAGAGCAGTTTGGAGGCTGAACTCAAGGCAGAGAGACCAGTAAGGCTTGTCATCAAGGTGACAAGAGACCTGGTGCCTTGCTACTAATAGAGGAAAGTGATGAATTAACTGTGACCAGAGAACTGCCAGCCAGAGCAACTGGAGTTACAATAATGCCTTTAAGAGAACAAGGGAGTGGGGCTCAGTTTGGAGGGAGAAATAAGGTGGCACATGTGTCCTTGGAACAACAAGACATCTAAGTGAAGAAAAACCATCCACTGGAGTAGGCAGCTTTCTGTTAATGGAAGGAATGCAGCTGAAAAGGTTACATATCCCTAGAGAATGTTGAGACAGAGCAGATCATATTGGGCCAAATCTCCGGTTTCCTGATTCTCCAATATTTTCAACAGAAGAAATCTGCCTAAAAGGAGAGGAGGGGAAGCAGATTGTGGTTTTCAATGTTGACTTGAGATTAACAACTGCCTGATTGCCATGGTGATGAGGATGAGGAACGTGATACTTTTGTCATTAAGCATATCTTAGGGTTGTATTCCTTTGAGTTGCCTGGTAACAAATGTTCTAAGCTTCTCTGAACCAGGTGAGGGATGGACCTGGGGCTTCACTTGACAGCCTGTGTAAGTAACTTTAGGAGGGCTCAGCTATATCATACTGCCTGGTAGCACTGGCCCTAGACTCAGCAGCATTTCTCCCTGGCTTGTGGGAGAAAGAGGGGCACTTCGTGATACCCACTTTTAAAGTCCTCACTACTCTGGATGCATTGTTAACTCCTATGTCTTGATGGTCTGAGTGGCATCTTCTCTTATGCTTGCTGCCTAGAAGATAATGCAGACAGTGCTCAGAGCTAAAACTGAGACATGACATAGAGATCAGAGAGGCTACGTGTTGTCTGTTTCCAGTTGTCTGAAATATCCAGAATAGACAAATCCATAGAGACAGAATGCAGATTAGTGGTTGCCAGGGGCAGGGGGAGTAGGGAATAGAGAGTGACTGCTAATGGGTACAGGCGTTTCTTTTGGAGTAATGAAATGTTACAGAATTAGATAGTGGTGATGGTTGAACAACTCTGTGAACATCGTAAAAACCACTAAATTGTAAACTTTAAAGGAATAAGCATTATATGTAATTTATAGCTCAATAAAGCTGTAATTTATTATATTTTTAATCCTCACCTGAGGATATTTCCCCATTAAATGTTAGAGTGGAAGGAAGGGAGAGAGGGAGAGAGGGGGAGAATGAGAGAGAGAGAGAGAGATCAATTGGTTACCTCCCAAATTCACCTGATTGGGTGGAGATAGAACCTGTAACCCAGGTATGTGCCCTTGACAAGGAATCTAACCAGCAACCCTTAGGTGCACAAACCAACTCTCTAACAACTGAGCCACACTGACCAGGGTAATAAAGCTGTTAATTTTTTAAATATTTTTATTGGGTTTTCATTTTTTAGAGAGAGAAGAGGAGTGAGAGATAGAAACATCAATGAGAGAGAAACACAGATTGGCTACTTTCTGAATGCCCCCTACTAGGGACTCAGCCCGCAGCCTAAACATGTGACCTGCCCAGGAATGGAATCAGTGACCTTTTGTGCATGGGTTGACATTCAATCCACTGCGCAACACTACGCAGGCAAGCTGTTTGTGTGTGTGTGTGTGTGTGTGTGTGTGTTTAATAATCAGGTAGATTTCTGCATTCATATCTCATATGGAACCCATACATATGTACACACTGAAAGGTGGTTGTGTTTTCACTGTCAAATCACTCTTAAGCGTTGGTATTACTACATTAATTCTTACCAATTGTTTTCTCCTTTGCTAAAAAAAAAGCCTTAGGGATGGGGTAAAGATGGGTAGGTGGAGGCTATTTACTCTGATTATGAGGGTTTTTAAAGGTTTAAATGAAACCTACTAGTGTGCCTCAGTGGTTGAGCATCGACCTATGAACCAGGAGGTCATGGTTGATTCTGGGTTGGGGCACATGCCAGGGTCGAGGGTTCAATCCCCAGTAGGAGGAGAACAGGAGGCAACTGATTGGTGATTCTCTCTAATCATTGATATTTTTCTTTCTCCCTCTCCCTTCATCTCAGAAATCAAAAAAATAAATAAATAAATAAGAAAACTACCAAAACAAAAGCCAAATCCATGAAAGTGACTAGTGCATATACTTGACATAACTTCAAGTTTCATTGGCCTTGACAGTACTGCAGAGGAATCTTGACATAAGGATAAAGTGTGATCACCCAATTTCCCTGGGATTCTAAGCATGAACATGTTTTTTCTCAACATCTGGCCAACATTTAAGTCACCTCCCCCTTTTGAATGTGCAATCAAGATTGTTTTCAATGCATGGCTCAGCACACATCCTCATCCATACTGCAGTGGAAATTTCCCCTCAGAGCTGTATGAAATTCAGTTCAACAAATGCTTGACACTGACACCAACATTGGGATCTGCCCCCCAAGAACCTAGAGAACCAATGCAGGTTGTATTTGGAAAGCCCCCAGAACCTAGGCATGGCCCTACCACTAAATATGTGATCTTGGTTAAATCTCGCCCCATGAGCACCACCACCACCCCCCCACACACATTTTGGTACATGTCCTTTGTAAAATGAGGAAGAGGAGTGTGCTATCTAAGGGTCTTTCTAACTTGGCCATCTTATGGTTTACAGAACCAGAGCTAATGAGGTGTAACAACTGAAAAGAGTAGCCAGGAGTGGGTTAATCCTGAGAGTAGAATTGAGAATCAGTGAGATACTTCCAGAAGCTAAGAAAGAAAAGAAGGGCAGGAAGCAAAATGGTATGATGGGTTCAGTTTCAAATTCCTATAGGCTGATTCCCATGGAGAAGGAAACTGGTGATTTGAAGGGTATTTATGCTTGCCCTGGATTAATAAACAAGCCAAGGGAAATGGTGCTTATTTTGGTGACTGTTTAGGAACTTTGCTTAAGTTTGTAATGGTTAAAATAATTCTGGGGAGGGGGGGCGAGGTGTTGATCTCAGAAGTTGTCTGTGTTTAGGGGTGTTAGGAAGAGGAAAACTCCTTTGCCATGGCCTGCCCACCCTCCCATCAAATACCTCATTTTCTAGCTTACTATTATATATCCAAAACCAAAACAAACAAAAGGCCCACACACAATCAACAAATTTCAGGAATATATTAATATTAATGGGGGAGGGGATTATTGCCAGGCTCTGTGTTGAGAACTTTATTGCCATCCCATATGTCATTTAATCCTCCTAACAACTCTCTGAGATAGGGACTATTTCTGGGCATGTCCTGCAGATGAGGAAATTGAGTCACCTAGTTTGTGCTCAGCACTATTCTAGAAAATCTGGGGAATATAAGAAAGAAAAGGAATGGGATAGGACATTCCCTAAAATCATATCTGGTTCTGTTAAAGAAAATTGTGTCAATTGTCTATTACAAAGTCACTGAAAGGATTTGCAAGAGCTAAAGGAGAGCATGGATTGTTTGCTTGTGGTAAGTTCTCATTTCCTAGCTTATGGACAAATTTTCAATTTTTCTACTGTTCCAGAACAAAGAGAACCATGACTTGACTCTTGCAATTTATATAGGAGATTGAATCCACCCTTAACAGTTTTATCATGCTTCCTGCAATTACCATCTTTTACTCTCTGAAAAGTAGACGGGTGGCATGTGACCTGTCTCCATGACGCTTGAATACCAGGCTTTGCCTCCAGAATGAAGAAATGGACACCTTCCCAGAGAGAAAAGGCCATGTATTTCCATAAATGGAAGGAAGAAAATTTAGCACAGCCTGGCCTCCCCCACTATCTTGCCCTGGCTCTGACCCCAGGCAGGGTCAAGAGCAGCCCACCCACTCTTCAAACACATTGTGTTCTTTCCATCTCTGTGCCTCTGAACAGGCTGTTCTCAAGGCCTCTCACTCTATTCCTCTTATCCGCAGACTTCCAAATTTAGCCAAAATCTAGCTCAAATATTGTGGCTGCATCTTGTGAACCCCTATTGCCTTTACATCACATTCCCCTGCTACTAGCAGATTGGGTTTCTTTCCCTTTATCCTGGACAGCAATGAGAGGACTGGAGTAAAGCATAGTGTGGTCAGTGCGTCCATGACCAGACTCCCCAACTAGGCCCATAGGCCCATCTTTTCAACTACATACATA
Source organism: Lasiurus borealis (assembly GCA_004026805.1). Taxonomy (NCBI): domain Eukaryota; kingdom Metazoa; phylum Chordata; class Mammalia; order Chiroptera; family Vespertilionidae; genus Lasiurus; species Lasiurus borealis. The sequence continues at coordinate 2,070 of PVJN01014431.1, read as the reverse complement.
CCCTCCACAAACACACACACACACACACACACACACACACACACACACACACACACACACACACAACCTAGCTTGCATGCATATTACAGAAGACAGTAGAGTATTATAGTTAAGTAGGTGAACTCAGGGTCCATGCAGCCCAGCTTTGTCACTAACTGAATGACCTTTGGAAAGTAACTAACCCATTCTGTGACTCAGTCATCTCATCTATACAATGGGAACAATAAGAATACTTCTCTTATAGAGTCATTTTAAGGATTAAATATGAGGATATATATATATATATTGCATAGCACAGTGCCTAGTATATAGTAATTGCTCAATCAATGGTATTTAGTATTATTGCACATAGTTTGACACATAAAGAATGCCAAATACATGTTTCAGTGAATATCTAAATGGTTCACACAGCAAGGCTTTAGAGGCTTAAATTAGGGAGAGGTCAGAAACAACTGGGAAACTCGAGGAAGCTGCTTATCCTGACTTCAGTATTATCTTTCACTGCACCTTGTTCTTTTCCTTGCACATATCAATATTTGTCATTATACATGTATTTGTTTACTTGTTTGGTACCTCTCTCAATCAACTAAGCTCCATGAGACCAGGACCCATGTGTTTCCATCAACCACTATATCTCCTATACCGGGGACAGTGCTCAATAAATATTCATTGAATTGATGAATAAACAAATGAAGAATTAAGGGGACATATAGGATTTAGGTGGCACCAAAGGATGGGTAAGAGTTGATTAGGTACTTAAGAAGGCTTCCAAATGGAAGGAAATCTTGAGAAACCTGAATATGTATGAGGCACTCATGGAAATGCAGCCAGTAGATCCATTTAGCTAGAAGAGCAAGAGACTGTTTGCATAGCTCAGCTTGTATGGAAGGGGTGAGGTAGTGAGGTAGAATGACCTTGAACACTAGGCCACTTAGGAATTCATTCTTTTTGGCCAAGGTTTTGGCCTCTATCAACTATTCCTAAGAAAGATATGTATTATCAACTACTCCAACAGAATATTCATTTATTTACTTGCTATTTGCCTTAGGAAAATTTTTTCTAGAGTGAAAATGATAATAATAGGAGACCACTACAAAGACAAAATAGTGTCCTCGAGATGACCCCAAAGCATATAATGAGGGGGATTAAGACAAACCTTATCCACCTCCAGTGTTGGAACATGAACATGGTTAATAAAATATTAACCAATTTTGGCCTCACTTGAAATTTTAAAATAACAGCTAAAAATAAGAGAGCATCTCCCACCTACCAAATCAGCAAAGATGTTTAAAAGTTATAATCCCCTAATATTATAGAAGAACATGAACCCCAAACTATTTATAGTTTGTTTTATCATAAAAATGACTCTTCTTTATAAGAGGTGTGGACAGTAAGTAGGAGTGCCTGTGTGACAAAGGGAGGCTTTTGATTACTAATTAAATCTCTATTTTTATAAGTCTATTCAACTTTTCTCTTTCTTCTGGAATCAATTTTGGTAATATTTGTGTTTCTGGGAATCTGTTCATTTCACCTATGTTATCTAATTTATTACCATACATTTTTCTGGTATTAAAAATCATTTGGAAAAATCATTTTTGATGACTGCATAATATTCTTTTGTTTGGCTGTACCATAGTTTATTTAACCATTTTCCTAATGGTTCTCCTAGGGCTGAACTGGATGTCTTTGTACAAACCTATTTCCTTAAGGTAAATTTGTAGATATGGAATTTCTAGGGAAAAAAGGACTGAAATCTTCTGAAGGTTCTTCATGCAAAGTGCCAAATTGCCATTCTGCAAGGCCAGACCAATTTGTCCTCCTTGTCAGTACATGGAAGTGCTTTATAATATTAGGGGATTATAACTTTTAAACATCTTTGCTGATTTGGTAGGTGGGAGATGCTCTCTTATTTTTAGCTGTTATTTTAAGATTTCAAGTGAGACCAAAATTGGTTAATATTTTATTACCCATTTGTATTTCTTCATATGTGATTACTCTGTTTAGTTTTTTGTCCATTTGTTGTTTGCTCTTTTAGTGTCTTTTTTACCGATTTACAACATCTCTATCAAT
>PVJN01014430.1:22065-46710 GCA_004026805.1 Lasiurus borealis | reverse complement strand
ATTTAAAATATATATATATATATATATATATATATATATATATATATATATATATATATATATATTGTAAGACTTTAGATTGGGATACCAAAGGGTAGGCTTTTTAAAAGAATACCTTCAATAGAAGCAGTTTATGTGGAAAAACCCAAGTTGTGAATATTTTGGAACAACTTTCAGTAAAGCTGGGGCACATGAAAAAATTCACATGTAAATGAAGAGTAACACAAATAAAGAAAGATGTCATAAGTTTAGCCAGTATGTAGGAAGCCATAAATGGGGTTCCCTTCTTTTTATGAACTAGATAAGAAATTAAACTTAATAGCTGAGTGTTATCTTCTCTCTGGTAAAAGCAATTGAGGTAAAGTCCACATGTGTTGGAAGAGACTGAAACTAAAGGCTACCTGGCTCTAAAACAGTGTTAGAAGCAGAACTGGAAATAGTTCAAGCAAACCACCGATGGAAAAATTGAATGTAAACATAGGATGGAGGTTACCAGTGATAAAAATTAAAGCACAAGATAGTGAAAGGCAAATTTGCGCATATTTCATAAAAATTGCCTCAAATATTAAATTTACAAGAAAATAGTAAAAATGTTGGGATGTCATTTGGCTTAATTATAATATTATCACAGTTTGTATTCATTTTCAAAAAAGTCATATTTATCTTTTTTAAAATAAGTTTCTTTTTCCCCAAAAGAATAACCAATTGTCCTAAATGCAATTTACTGAGAAATCTTGAACCCTTTTACTAGAGATGATACATTTATTATATAACTACATCTTTGTATATTTCTGACTTTTTATTCTATTTTTTTGATTGATGTGTTTGTCTATTCCTGTACCAACATATACAGTTTAAATTCCTTTATATTATATTATGGCTTTAGTAAGTCAAATCCCATCATTATTCTCCCTTTTTTTAAAAAATGAACTTGCTATTCTTTCATATGTAATTGAGAACCCACTTGTCAACATCTTTACAATGTTGAGTCTTCCCATTGAGAAATATGAAATAACACTTTAGTTATGCAGAGTTTTAAATGCACTGCTCAAAAAAATCTTGCACATTTCTTATATAATTCTAAGTATATAAAAAAAAAGTTGAATTAACTGACAAAATGTACACACTAGGAGACAAATCTACACTAATAAAAGAGTACGATGCAAAATGACTGTACCTTCATGATGCTCACCAGCCAATCAGGAAAAATATGCAAATTAACCCACCAAAGATGGAGGGTTAATTTGCATATGCAGGTGGCCAGGGGCGGGTCAGTACGCTTGCATCATCGCCATGGTGATGATGCAGGCTTCCAATGGTCCCAGCTGCCCTGGGCCTCTGGCAGCATGGGAATGCGGAAAGGTGGTTCCAACTGGAGCAAAGGCGGTGCCAGCATCCAGGGGAAGGAAGGCCCATTTTTGCACAAATCTTCGTGCATCGGACCTCTAGTTTAAGATAAAAGAAAAGAAACAGAGCTAGGAATACAAGGCCCCTATTCCTGCATCGCACCGAACAGCTGAGTAGCTATTTTGCTTTTGGATAAGGCATGCACACTCCATGATCCTACAGTCTCCACCACTCCCTCATGAGTTACCAACTCTGTGGCAATATGTTGTTTATCACTTGACATTGCTTGTATTTTTTTCATACGCATTTGGTTACAATTATTCATTAGCTAGCTTTGCCCCTATAAACACTTTAATTTTCCAAGCCCTGCTTTTATCCATATGGTCTTCCTGACTTGCCTATTTGGTAATTACAAGATGCCATTCTAGATGCCTAATCAATATTGCCATCCCTGGGTGGTGCTGTTTGAGAACCATCACGGTAATGACATCACAGGCGAGTTTATTTTGAAAGAAGCATCAGACGAGGATTTGAAAACAATAAGTGTCTTTAAAGCCCCTTACCCATAAAACCAAGGCAGACTCCATTTGCAGCTGGAACACTGCTGGCAGGCTCTGAAAGCAAGAAGCTTCCCACGCGGCCGTAATTGAGCTAAGATGTGACCTCCAGATTCTCGTTAGAACCCATGCAGAAAGAGGCACCTGCCTGTTTGTCTGGATGACGAATTATTCTAAGCTCTACTTAAGTCATTGCTTAGTTAAGGAGTTGAAATTCTGTATTTCTTTTCAAATTCCAGCTGTCAGGAGGACCATTTATCTTCATAAGGATTTAGCAAACGCTAATCCCTCAATCCCAGGTCCCTGAGAATTACATAGCGATTAGCTGGTTATTCTGACAGTTTAACTCTTCTTTCTTTCTTTTCTTTTTTTAAATAGCAAAGGTGGAGATTTATTGAAGAATAAGTACAGACTCCCACGTGGGGAGGAGAAAGGGTCCCTGACAGTTTAACTTTTCATGAGGAAGTATACACATCACTTAAGAAGTTTCTTAGACTAGTTTGGATTGTAGAGGTGAAGGTTCTGTTTCATTCTTTGCTAGCCTCCTCCTTCACCTCTAGTGCCTTCTAGCTCTGTAAGTTACATCCATCTATTCAAGTCAGACATCAGAGAGCCTGCTTACACAGTTTTCCTACCCCCAACAACCACATCTAATCAAGTCCTGCTACTCTACCTCTTAAGGACTCTTGAGTCATCTACTTTTTTTGTCCTTAAAAATTGCCACTCTCCTGGCACAAGTTACCATCCTTTCTAGAAAAACTTGTTCTTCCACTGCGATGTCTTTGTTTTTTCTCCAGAGGAGTTCACACAGGACAACAGAGGCTCCCATTCCACTTGGAACAAAGGCCAAGGAAATTTACATCTCTCTAAGACCCTTGTCTTTCATATAAGCTGGGATCTCCATTTCTTTCCAGAATCCTCGTCCTCTCTGCTCTCCCACATCCCTTCTCCTAAGGACATCATGCATGTTCTTTGCTCATCCTGGAATACTCTCACTCCTCACTTTCCTTCATGTCTGCTTTTCATCTTTACTTCCTTCCTTAGCCAGTCCTTTTTTATACGTGTGGGTCCTCTCACAGCATCCCATAATTCCCCTCTGGAAACAACCAGCACATTTTAATTTATTTGTTCAATATCTTGTTCTCCACTAGGCAGCAAGGTTCATGGTTCTATTTGTCTTATTCACAGTTGCAACTCCAGTGCTTAGCAGAGGGTCTGGTACCTGCAGAGTGCTCCGAGACATGAAAGAACCAAACATGAAGCTGTGAGGTTCTGTCTACATAAGAAATAGGTATGAGAGGTGACAATGCTGAGCAAGTTGGTTTTCTGCACTAGAAAAATTATGCAGCTTTATTACAGAAGTCAAGCCGAAAAACCATAAAATGCAGAAAAATAAAGATACTAAAATTGCTCCAAATCCTCCCTTCAAGATAAATAAAAACTGTAAATAAATATTTTTGTATAAGACTTCTCCATGTTTATTCTACACACATATAGATGTGGATATAGGTTGATAATCTAATTTTTTCACTTAGCATATCATTAAACTATTCCTATACAATTACATATTCTTTCAAACATTATTTTCATCCTCATGGTATATATATGTTTCATATTGCTGCCTGCAGTTTTTCATATATGCTTTTTATTGATTTTTAAAGAGAAAGAAAGGGATAGAGATATAGAAACATTGATGAGAGAGAAACATCATTGATTGGCTGCCTCCTGCATGCCTCCTAATGGGTATGGAGCCTGAATCCTGGGCATGTGCCCTAACCAGGAATCAAACCTTGACCTCTTGGTTCCTGTGTGGAAGCTCAACTGTTGAGCCATACTGTCCAGGGCTTCGTTCTCGAGTATTATAGAAATTTTAGCTTGCTCACATTTTTATTCTTTATTTATACCTTAAGTATTTGTTTGTTAATGTCAAAGCATGCCTGTGCCTTCAGCATTGGGATAGGACATTCAGCAGCAGATGGTGAAGAGCATGGATTCTGCAACTGGATTCCACGCTTGGATCGTGACTGCCGCTGTCAACCATGTGACTTTAAATACGTTCAGTTGTGGGTGTTTTCATTTCCTCATCTATAAAATGTAACGTAACTGACTCAAACTATTTCAGGCATTCTGTAAATCTCATTCAAACCATTTCCACAGACTTTTCCCCCTACTCTCCTTCAACCCTCCCTTCCAACACAATTTACAATCTGTGTTCTATTGACTCTACAGCACTGATGTTTTAACTCCATTGTTCAAGACTCGCCATTTTGGATTAAATCTGCAGCCCCTTAGCTGGATCTTCAAGGCTTCCCATGTCTATGCTCCCATCTACCTCCTCAAACTTAGTCTTTATTCCCTTCTTGCTCTACCTTGGCTCTTGTCATTGCCTTGGCTTGGCATGCTCTTCAACAGTATGGTGATTACCAAAGGGGACGGGGAATGGAGGCGGTAGAAGAGGATAAAGGGGGATAAATGATGATGGAAGAGACTGGACTCGAGTGGTGAAAACACACATACACACACACACACACACACACACACACACACACACACACAAAAACTTCTAGGAAGCTCAGTGTTCTTAATTCCCTTCCATTTGTCTCATTTTCCTTCCTCTGCATGCTTGTAACATTTAACAATTTATCAATCACTCGCTTTGGTCACTTAAATGTTTGTCAATTATGTTTCGGTTATTTGTGATTTCCAGGAGTCAGCATGGAGTGACAGGTACACCATCTGTCTCTGATCAGGCTTGATACTTGCTACAGAGCCATGCCTTTGTTGGCATGCCATACATGCATGCCACATGAATGAATGGATTCCGAAGCATTGGGGACTGGAGCCTACTCTACCAGAGAAGAGAATGAACTTTTCCTGCCCACACTGTCCAACTCATGTGGCTTTGATGAGCATAAGGCAATTATATATGCAAAATGCTTTTATTGAATTTAATTCTGCTTTATGTGGAGTTATCTTTTTCTACAGTCGCTATTATTTTTTTTCAAATACTCTTCACCAGTATGCTAAAAACAGTATTTTTTAAAAAGAATTGCAAGCAGTGGTTTTCCTTTCTCCATCTCTACGTAGAGCAGTTTCCTTGTAAATAAGGGCAGAGGCTATTTCCATGGCTCTGCTCATTTCTCCTTTACTATCACATTTATCGCTGTCTGGCTGCATTGTGCAGTATCTATCTGTGGGTAAAAGATGAGGGTGAAGACAGATTCATGGGCAGGGCGGTTCATTTGTATTGAAGGACGTTAGGCCCATTCAGTGGAAGGCTAGATGTCCACCAGCTGTAGGACTTGAAGGTCAGGGAGCAGACAGCAAAGGAAATTGACAACGCCTTTTTGCCTTAATTCACACCGCCTTCGTTTCATGAGGCAAAGCCTGGATCGGTTTCCCTCCATCCATTATCGTCATCATCCGTATCTCAGTCCACCTGCCTCAGTTAGGACAGAGACCACCCAGATTCTGGCAGAGGGCCATCCAGCCATCTTAATGGTGAGTGTGACCTGTGAACACTGAGTTTCAGCGGGAATTGGGAAGAGTCTGTCTCAGGCGTTACTAGGCAGATGTCTTTGTCAACTGGACGTCATGGAGGACAGTTGGAAAGTTTTCATTTTTTTATATCTGAAAGTTGGGGGATTAGCTGGTGTAGCCCATTATGTCACAATGGCAGCCCCGAGTCCTGTTTCAATGCCAAAGTCAGAGCAGCAGTCTGTGACGCTCCCCGTACAGATGGCATTCCACTTACTCCATGGCATTTGGAAAAATATCCAAATAATTTCCACATGGTGTAGCTTTGATCGGATGACAATGAGGCTTGTCAGTTGCATCTGGGGGTGGGGGGGGTGGGGGGGTAGGGGGAAGTTCCCTTTCAGTTTGGCGTCAGCTAGCAAAAGCCAGAAGGAGACATAGAGGAGAGGGAGAGAAAGGTTCGCTTAGAAGTCAGAAGCTTAGATCAAGTTCACCAGGCTCTCAGTGGCTTTGCCGTTGGAAGTCAAAGGATTAAGGCAGAAATTGGGACTTTGCTGAGAACTCAAAAGAGCTCCTGGGAGCTATGCCTCTTTTTTTTTTTTTTCTTAAAAGAGAAAAAAACAAAACAACAAAACCCCATTTTTCTACACAAAGAGAATGAAGAAAAAAATGCACATTACTTTTAGAATTCAGGAGTCTGGATTTACTTTCTCTTAATCATCATAAGCCCCAAAACTTGCTTCTTGCTGCACTTATTAGTGTCACAAAACACACATAATTTCTCTTGGCGTAACTATTTCTCAAATATTAGCATATGGACTAACTAATGGTATTGAGTTAAGACTTTTTAAATCAAGTAATCAAGAGAAACGGGTTTTGACATTATTGCTTTATAATGAGGGTTTGAAACTAGTAATTTAATCATTAACTGCTTCAAGATTGCAAAGCAATCAGAAAGCGTAAACTGCTGTGAAAAGGCTTTAGAAGTAACACCATGAGGTCAGACAGTGCCTTTTAAGTGCATCATAAAGAAGGCAAATGTATGGATGTGGCTTGAAATTTTTCTTTTAATAAAAAAAAGAACTTTGGAAACTCTTAAAGAACTTCTCCTTCCATCTAGAGCTTTGTTGTTTCTCCACTCCCCACCAGCCATGTTACTGAAACCAGTGAACAGTGGCGGGCAGGGCGGCAGCCAGCAGACAGAGCGGCACGTGTACCTTCGGTGCGAGAGGCATTTACACAATGCTGTGGCCTGAGCATCAGGGCGCCTTTCCTGCCACCACACACCTGGCAAAGGCACTAGGCTCTCCTGCTGCTGGGCTCATTCTTTGGATGTGATTTGCAAATACTGTTTGGCAACGATTGATTGAGTATTCTTTGCTGGTACCTCCTGTTTGCATCTGGGTTTCCCAGAGTATGGCCAACGCTCATCCAAGTTTATTGAGTGCCTTCTACCCCCATCATCTTTTATAGCAGTGGTTCTCAACCTTTCTAATGCCACGACCCTTTAATACAGCTCCTCATGTGGTGGTGACCCCCAACCATAAAATTATTTTCATTGCTACTTCATAACTGTAATCTTGCTACTGTCATGAACTGTAATGTAAATATCTGATATGCAGGATGTATTTTCGTTGTTACAAATTGAACATAATTAAAGCATAGGGATTAACCACGAAAACAATATGTAATTATATATTGTGAAATATTTATTTCTAATTATAAATAAATGAAATTTTTGTCTTGAATCATGGTGTGGCATGGGTAACAGTCTTCATATGACAACAGTAAACTACATTGCTACACTTTGCTACACCGAAGAGTGGTCTGTTGGTTTCTAAGACCATGGGAAATAGGTGTTTTCTGATGGTCTTAGGTGACCCCTATGAAAGGGTCTTTCGACCCCCAAAGGGGTCGCGACCCACAGGTTGAAAACCACTGATTTATAGCATTAACCAAAATGAAGATTCCTAGTTTTTCCCCCAAGAACCACAAAATTAGGACCTCTGGCAGCGACACCCAGGAGCCAGCATTACCAATTTCTTTGGAAAGATTAAAAAAAACCTAGAAAAGTAAAGTAATTTACCAAACACACATACTACCCACTCTCTGTTAGAACTAGCAGACATAATTTTATCATTTTTGTTTTGAAGTTTTCATAGAAGGCCACATTGCAGATACAATTTAAGCTCCTTTTATTTTTCTCTCTATATACCCATTCCCTGTCCCTTCTTAGCTGTAATCACAGTCAGGAATATGGTGACTATTACTTGAGTCTGTGTGTTATCGTGTAGATAATATTTTCCATGTGGGAATTCCTTCTTAGCATTTCTTGGAAAATTTAAAGATTTTTTTTTTAATTAAAAAATGGGAAAATCGAGTTCTCTTGCAGGAATGAAAGCTTAGTGATTAGAAGAGTGATGTTACTGGTTGGAAGGAATCGGTTCACATCAAGTTGAAGGCAGAAAACACTGGCAGGTGGAGTTGAAGTTTACGCCTGTTGGTCCCTCAGGAGCCAGGAAAGGAGTGTGTAGGAGAGACATGTCACTGTTTAACCAGAGTCTTTCTTGGAACTGTAGTCATCTTATAAGTGTGTGCTCCTGGTTCTGTCTGCTGCTAAGGGTGAGTCATTCTTGCAAATAAAAGAAATATTTACATATGCACAGTATACTTTATATGCATAGTATACGTTAGACAAATCTTTAGAATGGTGTTCCAAGAAATAACAAGTTTTGGAAGCAGAATCAGTGCTTTAATTGGCAGTTTTGGCACTCGATTTCTGTGCTTTAACCTTGCCAGGAGATGCTACCATTACATTATTTGAATCCCGCCCAATAATATGATCACTGAAATTTTCTAATGTTTGAATATTTGTCATAAATTGCAGTTCATTGTAAAGCAAATGAAATATTTTCCATGGAAACAAGGAAAATTCGCTTATATTTAGCACCATGTACCCTAACACCATGGTGGAGTTGGGTGTTTCCCTCCGTCAAGTCAATAGAGTCTGCTCATACTCTAGGAGGTTAGGCTTTGGCCAACCAGCTTCTCTGGAGGGCAGGTTTTGTGTTTTTTGTTTTTTAAATATATTTTATTGATTTTTTACAGAGAGGAAGGGAGAGAGAAAGTCAGAAACATCGATGAGAGAGAGATATCCATCAGCTGCCTCCTGCACGCCCCACAGTGGAGATGTGGAGGGCAGGTTTTATTGAGAGGACCTCAATGTTCAGCTGGATTTCAAAATAGTGTCTAGTCTCCTTCTCTTGCTGGAAGCTGAGAGTTTTTTTCTCCCATATTTACCGCATCTTCACTGTGAAAATGGACTCAAACTCCTCGAGGTCCATCTCACAATGTATGGGAGGCCCCCTGTAATTGGGTTTCCCCATGACTTGTCTGCACTGAGCCTCCAGCCATTCATCAATTGCAGTTCAAGGTTTTCTTCTGGAAGCCTGCCCCCTCTCCCCGGCGGCTCCCCTCATTGAACATCTTTGCTCTGATAAAGCCACGACTCCCTGCAGGTGCTGTGCGTCTTTCCTACTGGGGGCTGCGGTTTGTGGGGTCTTCCCCTCGCTTCTGCATCCAAGAAAAGTGGTGGATTTGTCAGTGTGTTCAGCTTTTTACTTGTTTGGGTAAAATAGTGCCTTCTATGCTTCTCAGGTGGGAAACTGGAAACCCACCCTTTCTAGTACTCTGTTGGTGAACTTTGGTTTTCAATTTTTCATTTTAAGAATCAGCATCCTCCTCCTGTAGGTCTCCTAGATGATGCTGAGGTACATAAAATTAGAAGTAGCATCTCTGGATTATAAAATATCATGTTGTCAACTCAGAGTTTGCGAAACTGTATTCAAAGATTGAACTGAAATCCACTCTTATGAGCAGTATTTAAGTGCAAGCTCCCTGTCTTTTCAACACCTGGTATCATTGGATTTTTATGTGAAATGGCATCTCATTGCTGTTTAAGGTTATGACATTATAATCATTAAAAAAATGAAAACATTAAGGCAAAACAAAGCTTAATAACTTAAAGTTATAACCTAGTAGAGATTCTTGGATCATAAAAAGGGAAAGGTCACAGAAATAAAATCTTTCCCTTTCGATAATTCTCTCCAAGTTTAACTTTACAGTCATATTGTAACAGTGGGGAATTGTAACCCATCCCACCATTCTTTTGACATTGTTTCTATAAGTGCTCATTCTGACTAATATGTAGCTTGTAGATAAATAGCATGTTTGTATAACAATCCTAGGAACTAACTTCATAAGGTACAGACTCAAAACTTCAGTCATCCCAATTCTGGGAGAATTGCTGACATTCAAACATAAAATCAGGATGACATACACCAGACCATAAATTGACCATTTTCAAGATCCTTATCAAAATGGATGGTGCTGGCCTGAATATAGATAACTTTTCAACGCTCTCCCCTTCATCTCTTTATTCTGCTTTCTGTCTTCCTCCTTATGAAAACCTCTGTCTGCATTGAGATTTTGAGATGGGCCAAAACCGGTTTGGCTCAGTGGATAGAGCGTCTGCCTGCGGACTGAAATGTCCCAGGTTCGATTTTGGTCATGTACCTTGGTTGTGGGCATATCCCCAGTAGGGGGCATGCAGGAGGCAGCTGATCGATGTCTTTCTCATCGATGTTTCTAACTCTCTATCCCTCTCCCTTCCTCTCTGTAAGAAATCAATAAAAAACATTTTTTTTTTTTTAAATAGAGATTTTGAGATGGGCTTTGCAATAAAAGTCCTCCATCTTCTCAGGTGGCTGACACTTGAATAAACCTCTTTCCTTTTTCACTGGCACCTTCCTAACAAGTTTGGTTTTTGTGGAGGCAGGCAGCTAAACCTTGGCTTTGGTTACAGTATTCAGCAAAATAAGAAAATACAGTTGACCCAAAATAATCTCACTTTTAGAAAATTTCAATTCACAGTAGACTTTTGAGAATATGAAAGTAGTACCATTTTTTTTTTTAAAGTTGCTAGGTCATGTAAAAGGGTTGGATAGTACATCCGATTTGCCATCAGGTAATTGCAGAGTGGGTAAAGAACCTATTTGGTATTCAGTTTTCTCACCTGTAATATGAAGGAGTGGACCAAATGATTTTATTTCTCATTTTTAAAAATGAAATTGTAGGTTTTTTTCATCCAATTTGTGAGACCTAAGGGCTGAGGAACTTTTATTAAAAGGTGGAGGAGCCCTCCTTAGCCTTCCCTGCTTTCTCCATGCCATTGATTCAACCTCTGGGGAAGGTTCCAAAGGCTCAGAGAAACACAATTTAAAAATCACAAGACAGAATGGCCTCCTAGACCTATTCCCAGCACTAAGAGTCAGCAAAAGTGCATATAGGTACGTATTCTCAAAAATGGCCCCGTGTTAAATATGAATATTCCATCAACTTCTGACTTCTTTTATCCATCCTCTTTGAATCAGTTTTGCAGCCTGTAGATACCTGATATATTTCACAAACCTGAAAAAGCCAGAATGTGTCCTATTGTTAGTTTTGTATTCACATTGGTAAAGCTTTGGGGCAGTTGTCCTGCATTAACTGACCCACAAGAGATGCATTTTAATATATAAGAGGTCATCCTCAATATTGAAACATTGGACCATATTTCTTTACCAAAATGGTTTTAGCTATAATGACTAACCTCAAAATTTAGTACATGGAATTATGGAGTCATTTTTAGTGCCATGTAAGGTGACTGGTTTCTAGTCCTTTTTGTGCAAACTAAATGGCTTCTCCTCCAACTCTTCATTAAGAAGTAAAATCAAAATGGATTCAAGAAGCCAATTATAAAATATTTGCTTTTTTTGGGGGGCAATTTTCTTTTAGCTTATACCATCTTTCCTCAGGAGAATAAAACAGTTTACATTTTACATTAGAGAGAGATCTTTTGCATTTTTAATATCCAGTTCTCAGCAAAATGCTCCTTGATGCAGTAGAAAGCTTAAAATAATTAGTCCCTTGGATTTTATAAGGATTTATGTGATTAAACCCCAGTGATCAACATGCAAGGGCATGTATTTATTAACTGGTATCTGAAGTATTATGGGACAGGAAAGAATATATGTGGACATAATAGAAAAAAAGTAACCTGGGATTTAAAACTAAACAATGTGATGAATAATTTATTGCCTTTGGGTTATTTTATTCACTTATTTTTAAATTCATGAAAGCAAAATAAAAAAAAAATTAAGCCACTGAACTATTTCCCTTGGGTAAGCGAAAGAACACAACCAAAGACATTAATATCACATAGATGAATTAGACCTCAGCTAGAAATGCTTGAATTTTCTAAACCAAAGCTGAAGTGTTCATTTAGTGATAATGGTGAACTCTCAGACTGGGCAACTGGATACAGAGTGGTGCTGTATGAATCTTCCTGTATTTATTGGCAAAGAAGAGACAGTAAAATAATGAGAAAGAATAAGAGTTGCTTTCGCCAGAAATTTAAATATTCTCTAATTGGCTATTTTAGTTATCAAAGGTAACCCTCCCACAGAAAAAATAACCAAGAAAACAGAAGTGAAATGGAGAAAACAATACATTGATCAGAGAAGAGATTAAAGAAGAAAATAAAATTTTCAGTTCATATAAAAAAATAAAAAGTAGAGAGAACACTATTTAGAAGATGAATCATTTGAATAAATTTCATCCTCTTGTCTTAAAAAGTTGAAAAAGTTGAATTATTTTATTTCTGTTCTAGGATCTTCCTAAGGTTTATTAAATATATTGGTTTATAATAGAAAAAAGTTAACAGCATAAACATTAAACAATTGGGGAGTAATTAAAATATTTTATAGCTCCACCATATGCTAAAATGTGCCCATTAAAATTCTATCCAGAGAGTTATTAAGATTTATTTTTTAAAATAATAGTTAACTAGAGGCCCAGTGCACAAAATTCATGCACAGGGATGTGGGTGTCCCTCAGCCCAGTCTACAACCTCTCCAATTTGGGACCCCTTGAGGGATGTACGACTGTCCATTTAGGCCTGATCCCCGGGCCTAACTGGGCAGTCAGACATCCCTCTCACAATCCAGGACTTCTGGCTCCTAACTGCTTGCCTGCCTGCCTTCCTGATTGCCCCTAACCACTTCTGCCTGTCAGCCTGATCACTCGCTAACCACTCCCCTGCCAACCTGATTGATGCCTAACTGCTCCCCTGCCAGCCTGTTTGCCTCTAACTGCATGGTCACCCCTTACTGCCCTCCCCTACAGGCTTTATCACCCCCAACTGCCCTCCCTTGCAGGCCTGGTCCATCCCAACTGCCCTCCCCTGCTGGTCTGATTGCCTACAACTGCCTTCCTTTGCAGGCCTGATCCCTCCCAACTGCCCTCCCCTGCTGGCCAACTTGTGGTGCCCATCTTGGGTCTACATGGGGGCAGGATCTTTGACCACATGGGGGCAGCCATCTTGTGTGTTGGAGTGATGATCAATTTACATATTACTCTTTTATTAGATAGGATAGAGGCCTGGTGCATGGGTGGGGACCAGCTGGTTTGCCCTGAAGGGTGTCCTGGATCAGGCTAGGCGTTCCCTCAGGGTGTGAGGCAGCCTGGATGAGGAGCCTGTGGTGATTTGCAGGCTGACCACGCCCCACAGTGACCCAAGTGGAAACCCTGGTATCTGGGATTTATTTATCTTCTACAATTGAAACTTTATAACCTGGAGTGGAAACCTTGGTCAGCCAGGGTGTGCGGAAGATTTGCTTCCTCCATCACCGGGGAAACCCAAGCCTCCCTCCTGCTCTCTCTGTGGCTGCAGCCATCTTGGTTGGGTTGATTTGCTCCTGATTGGCTGGTGGTCATGGCTTGTGGGTGTAACAGAGTGATGGTTAATTTGCATATTACTCTTTTATTAGATAGGATGATATGGGGATTGCTCAGGAGACTACAGAATGGATCAGGGAATATGTTCTGTTTTACAAGAAAATGCATATTTACATATAGAGAAAGGGCAGGCAAGAAATAAACCACAATTCATTTCTCAGTCAGTAAATATAAACATTATAAAAATAAATAAGCCATGTCCTTTGGCCATTACTTTGTTCTTTTGTGTTGTGATAAAATTTCTTTGGCAAATGTTCCTTTACTTTTTATTTTTTCCACTTAATTCTGTGCTCCACACCGCATCTACTGGGTACCAAGTAGATTCTTAATTATTTACTGAACATGGCAGTGTATCATCATGAGTTTAAGACACTATAAATTTAAATGAGGAAGATGTTAATTTCTTGGTCATATACTAGGTTATTTTAATCAGGGGCTTATGAGTTTTGTATGGAGTAATGCCTATGAGTGCAAGCTGTACAATCCAAAGCCTGGGTGTAGATGTAGTATGATACACAGCTGTTCAACCTAGGACATGTGGCTGAACCTTTTTATGGGCTCATTTTTTTATGGGCACATTGATGAGATGAGAAGAACCTTGTAAAAGTACTTAACATAGTGCCTGACACTGTATATGCTTACTATATTTTGGCAGTGTTTTTATTTCTACAAAAAGTATAAGCTTAGAATAATTTGGGTGTGTCAAAATTAAACTAGGCTAGGAAAAAACTAGATTACAAAGCACAAAGGTTTTTAATGAGAAGCTTTAAGGGGCTAGATGATTACTGTCACAAATATTCTAAGAATTTGAATATAGTCATTCATTTGTTGTGCAGATTAAATTCTATAAATTCTATAAATTCCATTTATACATTTTTTCCCATTATCTCTATCTTTCTCTACCTCTTCATCCATCCAACTACCACTTATCTGTACAGAGTTATCTAGAATGATGCTAACATTGTGAGGTTTTTTGAATGGTGTGATTTAAGTGATTAATTGCCTTATTCTTATACATTCCTGTAATTGTTGAATTTTTATGAATATAACATTTTTTTTGTAGAAACTTCAAAGCTACTTTAAAAAATCGTAGAACAAAAGTGAATCTCTATATATCCTCTATTACAATATCTATAAATCTAATCTAGTGAAATGGAATTAACAAAATGTTATTGTATTTGTAACCTACAGGTGAAGGAGTGATACAATTGAATATGCATTACTATCTTTTCATGATACAGAGTAGGAGTAGAATAAATTTAAGAGAGAATTTATAATTAGGAGATGAGACTTTCACACATTTTTAATGCTTCATTTTGCATAAGAAGAGGAATATGCCTTATGTTCTGGAGGGTTTGAGCAAATATATCCTAATTGCATATAGTTTTACAGAGAGTCTACTACAAAAAGATACTCATGTTGGAAATAATTATTGGGACTTATTTTACGCTATTTCTAACACGAAAAGAATTTTTACTACAAATGAGAAAGAACTACCTTATAATTACTGAGTGACATAGGAAGTCTCTATACAATAAGAAATTAGTTACGGAGTCTCTTTTCCATGAACTCAGGTATTAACAACTCCAGCTGCCTGCTGGAGCGGCAGCTATGGTGCAGCCCCCAGATTACCCTCTAGGATTGAGGCTCCCAGGCCCCAGCTCCTCAGCAAGCAGGGTTTGCCTTCTGCTCAAAAGAGCTGCTTCCAAAAAGTCACATCTCTTTTTGGGGGGGCCACAGGATGTGTCTTGGGTTCCCTTCCCACTGCTACCTCCTCAAAAGTTGGTGACCTCAATAACACTAAATGGCATACCTGTGAACTTATTTATTGATTTAATGACCTTAAGCTATATTAACCACTAGAATAACTGAGGAACTTAGAGTAAATATGCTATGGGCCATTCACATCAGGGATTTTTTTAAGTTGTGTTATTCTTTAGATTTTCTAATTATTACTCTAGGATTATAAATTGCAAACCTTACCTCTGGTATTTTGAACCATTAATTTTAAGCTGTATCTATGTAAAATTAGGAAAGTAGGATATCTACACGCTCTGCCACTCCTTTTCATCCCACCCCTCCTGGGCTGTGATCCAATTGACTTTATAGAGTTGATGTATATAATGATATACACATGCACACATATATGTACATGCACTATATGTGCATGCATAGGTACATATAAATATATCTATTATTTTAATATGTTGATTTTTTAAAAGATATATGTTTTTATATAGGATTTTGTATCTGTCCACAGGGTGAACTATAAAATTAAAACATCGAACATTACGTAAGATGTAATGACTAGAGGCCTGATGCAGGAAATTCATGTAAGAGTAGGCCTTCCTTCCCTTGGCTGCCAGCTTTCCTCTGGCACCAAGGTCCTGGGCTTCCCTTCCTTTGAAGCCCAGCTTTGTCTGGAAGGGCATCCAGTCTAATTAGCATATTATGCTTTTATTATTATAGATTATGTGAAACTTATTTATTGCAGCACTAAATCAAGAAGTCTATTATTAGATCCAGAGAGAAGGAAATATAATGCTACATCACTGAACCTGTGCTATTTGAAGGAGAATATTCTCCCTGTTAAGATAAATTGATTCTTCCTTTATTTATGAAAGAGTGGGCTTCATATTTGGATCATGGTTTTCTTGAAAAGCTATTTTTTTAAAGTCCCCAGTATTTTTAAATGCATTTATTTTAGTTTTTATGAAACCCTTATGAATAGTTTTCACATTTTAAAAGAAATATGATTGAATGATTTTTCCTAGAGCTTCTAATTTTTTATAATCTGACCTTTTACTGATATAATCCTGGGATTATCATTGCACTGTTAGGCTGGTCTCACTATTAGATCCCATTTATTTTTCTTGGATTTCTTTCCTCATTTTGCTGGGATATAACTTTATTTTTATTTTTAAATTTATGTATTACATGTGTACATATTTTCCCATTGCCCCCATCCCACCCCACTCCCATGCATGTCTTCACCCTCCAGTGTCTTGTGTCCATTGGTTATGCTTATATGCATGCATACAAGTCCTTTGGTTGATCTCTTATCTAACTACCTCTCCCTAACCTTTCCACTATAATTTGACAGTCTGTTTGATGCTTTACTGCCTCTGTATTTATTTATTTTTTCATCAGTTTATAATGCTCTTTATTATCTACAAATGAGTGAGATCATGTGGTATTTTTCTTTCGGCCTGGTTGACCTGTCCCACTGATGTCACATGGAGCAGGTGAGCTGCTTCTGTTGGGTCCTGCCTTAAAGGTGAATTCATAAGGAAAAGAAATACTCATTGCTCTTATAATTTGTTAAGTTTGGGGGTGGGAATTATACAGCAGTAGAGGAATTGAGACTGAGTACAGATCTGTGCAATTGGGCAGTTCTGTGGATGGAGGAGTGTCCTTCTGAGGTACATGGGCGGGAGCACCAAGACAAAATAAAGCTCAGGAAACATGCAGATTGAACGAGCCAGACACAAACGAGTCAATACTGTATAATTCCATTTATATAAATTTGCAGAGCAGACAAAATTTATAGTGATAGAAATCAGATCCATAGTCTGCTGGGTGGAGAATGGAGGGCTGACTGTGAAAAATCACAGGGAACTTCTGGGGTGATGTAAATGTCCTGTATTTTGATTAGGGTGGTGGTTACACAAGTATATACATCTTTCCAAACTCTTCAAACTGTTCCCTTGAAATGATGCATAGTGTTGGATGTAAATCATACCTTTATTAGATTAATTTTAAAAATATGATTATCTTTCACCTATATTATATATGTATTTGAAGACTCCATTCTGCTTAAGCATTTTCAAAATGTTCAAATTCTTTGCTCTGGGATTCTAGGCTCTCCATGATTTGGCAAATCTTAATTCATCCCATGCTCATGCTTACCAGCCTAATATTTCTGGATTCCACAGTCTGAATTATCTTTCTCTTTTTGAGCCATTACAGTTGCTTGCACCATTATCACAGAATGCATGTTGGTATGCCTTATATGATCATCTGATGGGCATACACAGGGTGTCTGAAGTAACATGTTAAAAATGTATACACACTTTTTTTTTCCTGATAACTCTTAATGTTTCTTTCTTTTTAGATTTAACCCATTGGAACTAATAATTATTTAAAGTGTGTATACGTTTTTTGGGACACCCTATATGTTTCTCACCAGACTTAATCTCCTAGCGGGCTAGGACTTTTTCTTGTTCAACTTGTAACTCCAATAATTATTTGTCTTAGTGAATGCTCAATAGATGTTGTTAAATTAAATTATCTCCACAATTCATAAATCTGTGGATTTAAGATAAGTCCAATTTGCTAATTGTTATAATCTACTCTTGTATAACAATTGTTTTTCCTTTCCTGGTATTTCAAAGGAGCTTTGTATTCATCTTTCTTGTCATATGCATCCCTATACACTCTTCTCAAAAGCTTTATTTTATTGACACTCACGTTTTATTTCTGGAAAGTTCTTTTGTAAAACTACTCGTCTTTCTGCTATATCCCAGGCTGGTTTATCTCTGGGTCTGCTGGACCTTAGCTACTTTGGGACTCCCTTTGGCTTCTGCCATCTGCTGCACAGGTTAACCCTGAGAAGGCTGATTCCCTCTGCCTTGTCCCATTAATTACTCCTTCTTCATACACCTGTATGTTCTAGAATTCTGTGAAACCTCTCATCTATAGCCTTCCTCTTTTCTCATTGTCTTTACTGTGATGAGTTCATATTTTAAAACATTTATATATTCACATTTTAGGGGTATAAAGAGAGGAGATAAACATGACTTGAACCAATATTGGTTGTTTTGTTAAATATTCTCACTGGAGGATATTGTTTCCATTGATCTTTAGAAAGAGTGGAAACGGGGAGGGGAGAGACAAAGAAAGAGAATCACCGATTGGTTGCCTCCTGCATGCACCCAGACTGGGACTGGGGATTGAGCTTGCAGCCAAGGTACATGCCCTTGACTGGAATTGAACCCATGACCCCTCAGCAGAGGGCTGATGCTCTAACCACTAAGGGTTGAATCCATTATTTTTAGTTTCCCAGTTCTGTACAATTATACAATATATCCCATTACGGTGTTATTTCTGTAAACCACTTATCTCTTCGGCGTTTCTCTTGCTCCTCTGTGAAATGAACTTTAACATGTTATTTCAGGTTTAACATTCTAGCGCTTTGGGGTTCTAGCATATAAAAGTTATATTTCCAATAGTGAGAATTATTTTCTGTGCACACCTACCAAAAGATGCAATTATCGGGGAGAGAAAAGAATGATGGAGATTTTTAAAATTTTGTTTTTCAATTACAGTTTGCATCCAATATGACTGTATTAGTTTCAGGTATACAGCATAGCAGTTTCACAGTTATGTACTTTACAAAGTGTCCCTCCCCGCAAAATTTCAAATGCTCACATGGCACCATATGTAGTTATTACGATATTATTGACTATATTTCCTATGCTGTACTTTACATCCTCATGACTATTCTGTAACTACCCATTAGTATGTCTTAATCCCTTTCCCTTTTTCACCCAGCCCCCCAACCTCCTCCCCTATGGTATCCACTAGTCTGCTCTCAGTATCTACAAATCTGGAACAGTTATGTAGATTTGAGTAAGCGTATATATATTCTGGCAATGATTCCAATGAGTAGTTTTTGAATGAGACAAGACATCTGGTCTTTTTACATATAAAATTATTGTGTTTATTCTGTACAGAAATCTGAACTTTCAAGGAGCCAAAATAGGCTAAGAAATGGAATGTCTCCTATAACCTCACAATGACCCAACATACGCTGTGGCAGCTCTGATGTGTCTGCGTAGCTTTTTTAGGATGATTCATTTACAGGGTACAAAATGGGGTAATTTTAACGGTTGTTTGTTAAAATGCTTTATAAACAAACACAAGTAGAAACACATAAAAACCCATCATCCTGAACAATGTGTGCCATGTTATTTATCAGTAATTACATTTACTCACATATTTTCTCTAAATTGCCAGAGACATGTACCATGAAAACGAAATGGTAAAAATTACCCTCATCTGAGAGAGGAGCTCTGATGGTGGCAGAGTGAAAGGCAGTTTCTCTTCTGGTGACTTGTGTTTTTCTGGGAACTTTATAGGTGCACTTAAAAATATTAGTTTTTTTTTAATTTTTACTTAATATACATATATATTTTAAATATATTTTATTGATTTTTTACAGAGAGGAAGGGAGAGGAATAGAAAGTCAGAAACATTGATGAGAGAGAGACATCGATCAGCCACCTCCTGCACGCCCCACACTGGGCATGTGTCCACAACTAAGGTACATGCCCCCGACCACAATCGAACCTGGGACCTCTCAGTCCGCAGGCCGATCTATCCACTGGGCCAAACGAGTCTTGGCTTTACTTAATATTTGATTCAAACTAAACTCCTGTAATTCAAGGATTTGGTACTGTTACTATTAGAAAGACTGTACTCCAGTAAAATAAAAGGATGGGGGAAATAGAGGGAAAAGAACCCTTCATAAAGGGATGGTGGAGGAAGGGAAATCCTTGTGTAAATTTGGAACAAAGTCTATATTACCTTTGAAGTAGGAGTTGGGACTCTTTCTGACCTGTGAGGAAAGGAGAAATCAGCAAGAAAGTGCTAACATCCTGGTCCCTGGACTTCAAAGTCAGGAAACAGAATGGGAACAGCGGGCATTGTCATTGCGGTGAGAACACCCTGGGGAGAAGAGTTGCTTGCTAAGCAAGTGCACCTAACTCACTATTAATATTAATGCGTTGGTTATTCAGCCCGGAGATCACATTTCTGCACCTTATGATCCCCTCGGGGTGTGTTTTAGCTTGCCTTTCATTTTCCACAGAGACTCCTGTTATCAATTTAATATGTAAACTACTGTTATGGCTCAAGGCCCCCACCCCAAGAAGGTAAAAAGGAAATGTTAGCCCGTTCTCCTGCTGTAAAAAGAGAATCTTAGATGACAATCTTGGCGTTCCATTTCCTTCTTTGAAACGACACCACTAATATCAACAAGGTAAAAAGGAAATCCATCAAACACACTCACATGTATAATTTACTGATTGTACAGTAGCGACGAGGCAGTCATTCTGAAAACTCACTTTTGCAGTAAGAATAATAATGCCGGAGCCGACATCTGTAGTCCCTCAGAGATGCTGCGTTGAGCCTCGGCGAAGTAAACCCAACTGCTATCCGCAGAATCATTTCAACCAGAACCCCTTATTCTTCTCAGATGCTACCCAAGTATAACATAACAC
Organism: Lasiurus borealis; assembly: GCA_004026805.1. Classification (NCBI taxonomy): domain Eukaryota; kingdom Metazoa; phylum Chordata; class Mammalia; order Chiroptera; family Vespertilionidae; genus Lasiurus; species Lasiurus borealis. The sequence continues at coordinate 26,210 of PVJN01014430.1, read as the reverse complement.
ATTGAGCAAATTAACAGAGTATTCCCTAAATATATCAAAATCTCTTCTCGGAGAGGTCTAATGGGATCCATGTAGCAATGGTTACCTCCTTTGTTTTTCAAAAGCTATACATGGGAGTTTTTGTATTAATGTAAGAAAACATTAAAACTTGCAAAGAATTTTTGTGAGTTTATTAGAGTCAAACTGTCGACAATTGCCAGGAAGCAGAATCTCAAGGTATTGGGATAAAGCTCTGGACAATGGTGGTTTTTCATCAATTTTTAAAATTATCATCAAAGGAGGAGACTTAAGAGGGTTACAGGAACTCCACTGGTGATAGATTAGGGAGGTGGGAGAAAGCAAAGCAGAGAAGCTTCTGAGATTGGATGAAAAGGAAAATGATAAATACATACATCTTTTATATAGGTGGGCAGAGGATAGTCAACAATTAACAGATAACAATAACAATTAGGAAATCTTTGGTCTGCTCTCTGGTGCCATTTGTTGTGCCCTGAGGGGTCCAGAAAAAGGGAAGTTACAAGCTACCCTGACATTCCACAGGTATGATCTTAGATGCAAAAAGACAATAGGCTAAGTAAAGATCCAAGTTGATCTTTATCAGGGAAGATACTGGCCTGACATGGCTCTCCACTATAAACTGCTTTTTAATAAAAAGGTTTTAATTTCAGACTATCCTTTGTGGTTACATTAGGTTTCTGAGTTTGCAAGGTCACCACACAGGCCTTCCCTGAGTTAGTCAGGTTTTCGTCCATGTTTGAATACAATCTTGTGAAGTTTTTAGATTTCAAAACCCGCTTTCAAATGTTTCTATTTCAAACTTCAGCAGGAAGGTTCATTGTGTGGGTGTCTAGGATGTTGCTGAAGACACTCCGGTTTTATTTGTGAAAATCTTCATGAGAATCATGCTTTCAGAAGGAGAGGTGTTGCCTGGCCAGCATGGCTCAGTGGTTGAGCATTGACCTATGAACCAGAAGGTCACGGTTTGATTCCGGGTCAGGGCATATGCCTGGGTTGTGGGCTCAATCCCCAGTGTGGGGAGTGCAGGAGGCAGCTGATCAAAAGTTCTCTCTCTTATCATTGATGTTTCTATCTCCCTCTCTCTTCCTCTCTGAAATAAATATGTATATTAAAAACAAAACAAAAAAAGGAGAGGTGCTTGCTAGCAACTATTGAAGAAATCAAGGCAACCCTGCATTTGCATGATGTTCTTGATACAGCTACAGAGGTTTCCAGGTATACACTCACCTTCAGCCGCCCCTACATAAAACAAGAGAATCAGGACCCATTTATACACAGATGAACTAATTTGAGCAGAATGGTGAGGATAACTTAATAGCCAAGGGCAAGCTGAGAGCTCTCTCAATGCTCAGAGATCAATAGCCTTTCCACATAAAATAAAATGCTCATATTTCTAAGCATCTCCTCAACAGCTTCACTGCACCCTTTATTTCCACCTTGACTGCACATTCATTGCCCTATTGGGTTTCATGGGAGATGATGGCATAATTTCCAACAGAGCCTTCCCAGTCAAGAGGTAGGTGATCAAGGTTTTATAGGAAATCTGCCTTTAAGAGAGATGAAATGATTATGTGGGTCTCTGCTTTCCCAAATTTATCACTGCCTAGAGAGTTTACTGTATTAATTTTATGCATGAGCGTCTTATTTGTTTCATATGAGATATGGTGCCAGGCTATTGGAGCAAAATATCATTAGGTCTGGAAAAGGACGGGGCCACTAATGCTTTATCATCAAGGATCATTGGACACAGACTCGGTGCAATCTTTCATGTGTTTATTAAGTGATAAATATTAAAGCATATTGATATGTATGTGCAAAGGAGTGACATTTGAAATCTGTTAGTGAAGTGACATTCCACTTACAAGACAGGCACAAGAGCACCGGTGTTTGTCACCAGTCCACGTCAGGGTGCCTGGGGTTGCTGGTCTTCTAGGTGTGATGCTGGCATTGGTGGAAATATCTTCTTGGTTTGATTTCACTTCTTGGGATGTTTTCTCATAGGTTTAGGCCAGTGATCGGCAAACTCATTAGTCAACAGAGCCAAATATCAACAGTACAACGATTGAAATTCCTTTTGAGAGCCAAGTTTTTTAAACTTAAACTTCTTCTAATGCCACTTCTTCAAAATAGACTCTCCCCGGCCATGGTATTTTGTGGAAGAGCCACACTCAAGGGGCCAAAGAACCGCATGTGGCTAGCGAGCCGCAGTTTGCCGACCATGGGTCTAGGCCTAACAGCCTTCTTGCTATCTGAGGAAAAGGAAGGAGCAGGGTAAGATGTGAGGGACAGGTGCAGATGCTTATGTATCTCTGCCTATCTTTATAGTAAGTTAGAAAAGGAAATCAAGTATACATTATGTCTATAATACATACAATTATGTCTTCATGTAGCAGTTGAATAGCAGATTCAGACTATAAGCCCTGCTGCTTATAGCTTTAAGACCTTGGGCAAGTTAATCAATGTCTCATTTTTAGTTACCTCATCATCACAAAGATTTACATTTATCTCCGTTTCACTGATGGGCAAGCTCAGGTACAGGGAATTGAATAATTTTCCTGAGTTCACACAGTTAATAAATAGTAAAGCTGAGGTTTGAATCCAGGCTGTTTTCAAATCTGTGCCTTTTTACATCACATTCTCCTGCCTTGCCTTCATGTTAGCACTTAGAACAATATCTAAGTAAATGCTTAATATATATGAGAAAGTTAGCTATTGTTATTAAAAGTTTTGTAGAGTACCATTATATGCCAGTCACTCTGCTAAATGTTTGTCATATAAAAGTGAACCAAAGGCAAAGTGAACATTGTCACCATGGAGATGAGGCTTGATTGGCAAAGAATTATACTTAAAAAGGAGACAAATAAGTGACTAGTTATAAACCATAATAGAGGCTGTACAGTGAAGATAAATAGAACTCCAAGAGTGTATACAGGGAAATATGGCCTAAACTAAAGAGAGGAGAAAGGCTTCTACAAAGAACTGGTGTTTGAATTGTGATAGAAGAATAAGTAGACATTAATTAGATGAAGTGAATGGATGGGGAATCAAGGGGTGATTGAAAGTATGGTGTTCCCCACATGATCTCACTCATTTGTGGATAATAAAGAACATTATAAACTGGTGAACAAAAAGATAGACACAGAGGCAGTAAAGCATCAAACAGACTGTCAAATTACAGCAGGAAGGTTAAGGAGAGGTGGGGTAGATAAGAGACCAAGCAAAGGACTTGTATGCATGCATATGAGCATAACCAATGAACACAAGCACTGGGGGGTTAGGGTATGCCTCGGGGGTGGGTAATGGGAAGATATGGATACATGTAACACATTCATCAAAAAAAAGAAAGAAAGTATGGTGTTCCAATCAGAGAGTAAAACAGGAAGGGGAAGGGCCCATTTGGGGAAACTGAGGATAGTAGTTTGCAGCGTCATGGCTGCGCAAGAGTTGGAGGGCAAAATGGGATGGGAGAGGTTGGCAGGGAGTAGAGAGTATAGGATGATATGGGCCATGTCAGGAAGTTTGCATTTTTCCTAAGTGTAATGGGAGGTCATTCAAGGGTTTTAAATGGAGGAGTGAGACCTTTGACATGAAAAGCTCATTCTGACACTAAGATATTCACATATCCCAACCTGTTTCTCTCTACAGGTCCCCCAGAAAGTCTGATCAATCAGAATGGAGTCCCATGGGAGACTCCACCCTCCCACCCCTTTCTAACCACAATTTTATAAAACATCAGTGTTAAGCCCGGAACGCAAGCCGCACTCACAGAGCTCCAAGAGACGATCTCATATAAAAACAAAGGGGTTTATTCAGACCAGCATGCTGGGGCTCACAACATACTCTGAAAGCAGAGCAGAGGCTGAGAGCCCCGGGCCTTTGTTACATGACCGTTTTATGGACTGGGGGCCGGGGGGTGGAGAGCTGTTTAAATTACTGAGTTGGCCTATCCTGATAGGCCAGGTAGGGGAGTTGGCCCATCCTGATAGGCCAGGTAGGGGCCGGGGTCTGCTTACGCAGGTACGGGATGTGGAGTCAGGAAGCAGTCTAATAGCAGGAAGAAGTGGTTTTGCCTTATTAGGTTATCTCCCGGCACATTCTTGCTGGGTTACCTAATGGTGGGTTGGGTA
>PVJN01014430.1:0-21965 GCA_004026805.1 Lasiurus borealis | reverse complement strand
TTTTCAATCAGCAACTTCTAAGTCTTCACTTGTTGCTCTAGGATCCGTAAGTATCCTGGGCACAAAATCTTTCCTATCTTCCAGTGAACTCAAAACATGTGATTTATATCCGCTTAATCTAACCTGCTCATGATCATATCTCAGCACTGTCTAGTACAGCTGCTGGTGTTAGACATTTCCTTCTTCTTGCAATGTATGTTCTGTAGATGTTATTTAAGGTTCTCTGTTTGATCCAGATCTCTAATTTCTGCACTCATTATACTTTATTATCTTAATCTTTTCCATTGAGTCAATGATAATCTTCGTTCTTTATTTAGCAAATATTTCTTAACTCTTCCTAGTAGGTATCAGATTATATGCCAAGTGTTTAATGGTGAAGAAAGATCCAGTTTCCATCCTCATGGAGCTTGGGTTAGGCCTGGAGGTGACTTCCAAAGGTTTAGACAGACCTGTTGACTCTGTGGTCTGTTGGCCATATCTTCAGGATCAACACTTGGGAATTATACAGTATAATCCCAGCAAGTTTACTATGATGATTCCAATTTCAAATTTCAGAACTTTTTGTTTGTCTCCTTCTCCATGCCTTACTGTCCCACCTCCCCATTCTCACATCATGTCCTACGTGACACATTAGGCAGAAGCTTTCCCTGCCTGTTCTACCCATTCATCCCCTCCTTTCTATTTCCAAAGCTACCATCTTAGTTAAGATTTGCTCCTTTGTTCTTGAATTATTGCTTTAATATCCTTGCTGGTCTCACGGCTCTGAAGCCTTCTCTTCTCTAGTCCTCACTGCATCTTTAATGGTAGATGCATCATCTCAAAGCAGAGTTCTGACATGTCACTTTCCTCATCAAAAGTTCCGGGGGCACCCACATTTCTACTGACGGAAATCACAACTCTTTAGATTGACACTCCAGACCCAAACTTGCAGTACAGTATTCTCCCCCTTCAGACATCCTGCATTTCAGTTAAACTGTATTGCTGTCCTGTAAACACACCTCGTGCTTTCCTACTTTTAGATATTTTTTCTAATTAGGTCCCCTCCATCTGGAATATCTTCCTGAAATATGTCATCTGTCAACTTCCATCTTTCAAAAACCCATCCAAAATGCCACCTACTTCATTAAGCCATTCTTGAATTCTGCCTTTATTTTGGCCTTCCAGCAGACACATGCTGAGAAAGGGCAGTTTGTAAAGAGGTGTTCATTTAGGTGCTGGGTTATTAACCTATCACACTAAAAGAAAACACTGTACCAGGTTCAATGTTTGTACTTACCACATTCTACCTTGCTATCCTATACATATTAAGCTCATCCATTCACTCATCTTATGAATATTTTTGGGCACCTGCTGTGCTCCAGGTATTGTGCAGGTGAGTAGACAAAAATAGAAAGCTCCCGAGGCCATAAAGCAGGTGCATGCAAGGAGAGAATACCACAGTGCTGGCCTGGTGGCGATTTTGAGAACTGGAACTTGGAGAAGACTTCCCCAAGTGGCAGAACCATTGTTTTTGTATGTTAAGTGTGGGAACCTCTTTCCACGTCCCGCGTGGTTCAGGGTTCCCAGGTCAGGGTTCAGGTTCTGAAGGAGGCCGCACACAAACTAAATGAGAGACTAGAAAACATTAATTTGGCGATATTGGGGGGCCAGGCGGGAGCCTTCCTCTAGTGGAAAGGACTGCCACCTTCCTTTGGCCTTGCCATCCCTTTTATTCAGGTTTGGGATACACCCTTTGACCTGAAGGAGGCAATTCCAGTAACAAGTAGGTTATCTTATCAATCAGGATTGACATGATTATTTGAAGGGGAAGTTCATTGTCTCAATTAGATAGGGAGTGGCTGGCTTTGACCTTTCAGAGCTTCAAGGTTGACCAGCCTTCTAGCCTCCTGTTTTCATCCATTTAGTGAGAACAATGTTTGGTTTCCGACAGTTAAGCATCGTGGGGGCTGAAGCAGCTGAGGTTAACGGCACTGAGTTCAAGCTCTTCTGCAGGCCTCCACTGCACCCCTAGGAGGTGAGAAGACTGGCTAGGCTGTCCCTTTATATCAGTGTTTTTGTCTTTGTCCTCTATAGTCATCTGCTACTTATTTGAGAATAAACCAAAGTAAAAACCCATTTTGAACGGCATCCAAATGCTAATTCTCTTCCATCAGGCTATATCTGATGATGGTCTTCAGCAGTATTCTAATTTTTGAACAGTCAGCTCTCACCAAGATCGGAAGCAGGCTTTGGCACTCACCACCACAGTATACATTTGGCTTTTTTCATCATCTACCAAATTACACTGGACCCCGCTGGGGCTTCCTAGTTTTAGAAACCGAAGCCTCGCACTTTTTCAGAGCCATACAGGGGAGGGAGTCTGATTGGGTGACCTTAGTGGATTGCACACATTTCTCCATGTGTAGATCATGCCAAAAGCTGTCCCTTCTTTTTCAGGGAAAAACACACACACACACACACACACACACACAAAGATTCTTTTCATTTACATTCCATCAGAAAGGATTTTTCCTGAGCACTAGCTTTCCATAGCATTTCCTCCCCCAGCCTCACCCTCTGGAAGTAGAATGAGTTACCTAGATGGTGGGTTGATTGGGGTAGTTAATTTCTCAGAAGTCTGTACCAGGCAGATTTAGCATGAAGAAAACGAAGCATTAGGCTTCTCATTTGCAAACACCACTTTCCAGGCTGTGGTGTGAGAGTGTTTAGGGTTAGTTGCTGTAAAAAAATCCTTAAAATGCCCCCAAATCCTACAGCTCATCTATGAATGAAACACAATAGTGGTTTCCCAAATTCAACAAAATCCTCAAATGCACCCTTTTCTTAACTTTCAGTAAAACAAAACAAATCATTATAGAGGAAAGAATGGATTACCATTTTTATTTCTGTAGAAAATATTACAAAAATTGTATTCTATGAAATATAAATCAAATAGTATTCAGTGGAAAAATAAAGAAGTGAGTGTTAGAAAGGAGTCCCAGGGAATAAATGAATGAAGCATTGTTATCTTGTAGTTTGTGATACGTGTTATCATGAAATTAATATCTATCAATGTCGGAGACCAAATATTGTTCTCATTAGGTGGATGTAACTGTTCTCACTAGGTGGATGTAAACGGAAGGCCAGCAGGCTGGCAAACCTTAATTGCTCTGAAAGGTCAGAGCTGATTACTCATTGTTTAGTTGAAACTATCTGTTTGTATCATGTTAATTTCTGTTATTTCCTGCAGATCCAAGCTTCCTCTGGGCCACTCCAGGTTTTAGGTCCATGGTTCTCATACTTCAGCATCCATCAGAATCACCTAGACCAGTGTCGGCAAACTGTGGCTCGCGAGCCATATGCAGCTTTTTGGCCCTTTGAGTGTACCTCGATCAGATTCAGGACATTTTTAGCAAAGTCCAGCTTAGGAGGATCCTAATTAAGTTAACAACAATGTACCTACCTATATAGTTTAAGTTTAAAAAATTCGGCTCTCAGAAGAAATTTCAGTCATTGTACTGTTGATATTTGGCTCTGTTGACTAATGAGTTCGCCGACCACTGACCTAGACCGTCTGTTCCACTGCTTACTGTTTCCAGGGTTTCTGATTCAGGAGATTTGGGTTAGAGCCATTTCTAACAAGACCTCAGGTGATGCTGAGGCTACTGCTCTAGGTACCTCACATCGAGAACGGCTCTAAGTCAATGATTCTCAATTTGCTGCGCAGTAGAAGCACCTGGGGAATTTTGTTATCGTAAATGCTGATGGCTGGGACAAATCCTTAGCGAGTCTTCTGATTTAATTGGCCTGGGAACGGAATATTTTATGTCTAGTATGAAGCTGAGATTGAGAATCAGTGGTCTGGACTGTGGCAGGATTCTTAGTCCACTTAGTCCAGTGGTTCTCAACCTTCCTAAGGCCGCGACCCTTGCATACAGTTCCTCTTGTGGTGGTGACCCCCAACCATGAAATTTTGCTACTGTTATGCATTGTGATGTAAATACCTGCATTTTCCGATGGTCTTAGGTGACCCCTGTGAAAGAGTCATTGGCCCCCAAAGGGGTCGTGACCCACAGGTTGAGAACGGCTGACTTAGACAGTAGATATAAGCTATGCTCTTCAATATAGTCATGTGCCACTTAACGGGGATTCCTTCCAAAAATGCGTCATGTGGCAATTTTGTGGTGTGTTGTGCCTACATCACAGAGTGTATAATACAATCCTAGATGGCATGGCCTACTTCTATAACCTATGTGTTATTTATTTATTTATCAATCCTCACTCAATGATATTTTCCCATTGATTTTGAGAGAGAGTAGAAGGGTGGGGGAGAGACAAGAAAGAACCATCGGTGTGAAAGAGACACATCGATTGGTTGCCTACCGCACACACTCTGATCAGGTTAGGATGGGGCCTGTACCGTGCCCTTGACTGGGATCTTTCAGTCCATGGGCTGATGTACTGTCCACTGAGTCAGACTGGCTAGGGCATGCACTTTTATACAGCTGACAGCAGTGTAGCTTTGTTCACACCAACATCACCACAAACAGGTGAGTAATGTGTTGCACTACTATGTTAAGACAGCTAAGATGTCACTAGGCAACAGGAATTTTTCAGCTCTATTATAATCTTACTAGAGGCCCAGGACACAAAAATTTCTACATTGGGGAGGGGAGTTCCTCAGCCTGGCTGGCACCCTCTCACAATTCAGGACTCCTCAGACATCCCTCTCACAATTCAGGACCGCTAACTCCTTACTGCTAGCCTGCCTGCCTGCCTGCTTGCCCCTACCACTCTGCCTGCCTGCTTCATTGCCCCTAACCATTCATTTACCTGCCTGCCTGATTGCCCCTAACCACTCACCTGCCTGCCTAATCACCCCTAACCACTTGCGTGCCTGCCTGATTGCCTCTAATCACTCTGCCTGCCTATGTGATCGCTCCAAACCATCTCTGCCCCTAACCATCTCTGCCACACAGCTTTGTCTGGAAGGATGTCTGGAAAGTTATCTGGAAGGTCGTTTGGCTGTCCAGTCTAATTAGCATATTATGCTTTTATTATTATAGACTAGAGGCCCGATGCATGACAATTCGTGCAAGAATAGGCCTTTCTTCCCCCGGCTGCCGACACAGGCTTCCTTCTGGCACCCAGGGCCTGGTTTCTCCTCTGTTGCCCTCAGGCACCTGGAACCTGGGCAGGGTTCCCTCGGGCCACCCACAGGCACCCAGGACTGGGTTGTTTTCCTCCGTCCCTGGCTTTGTCAGGAAGGACATCTGGAATATATCTGGTCTAATTAGCATATTACCCTTTTATTATAGATCAGTGGTTCTCAACCTTCCTAAGGACGCTACCCTTGCATACAGTTCCTCAAGTGGTGGTGACCCTCAATCATGAAATTTTGCTACTGTTATGCATCATGATATAAATATCTGCATTTTCCGATGGCCTTAGGTGACCCCTGTGAAAGGTTCGTTTGACCCTCCAAAGGGATCGCGACCCACAGGTTGAGAACTGCTGTTATAGATGAAACTGCCACGGTATGTATTGTCCATTGTTGTTGGACATACCATTATTCCACCTGTCGCTTTTCATATTTTTAAAATATAATGTCATAATGCAGTTGGAAGATCAACAATGCATATTCTGAAGTGACTTTTTTGAGGAGGTCATGACAGAATGTATTAAGTGGAAGGCGTGCTACAAGAACTCAGCAAATTAACAGTCTTTATCTCAGGCTAGAGTTCGGATTTTGCAGATTTTAGGTTGGTGTGCATATCCCATGCAACATTCACCACGTTCCGGAAATCTGAAATAGCTTGAAGTTTCTTCATAACATTTTTTTTTTTTGGTATTATAATTTTATCTTCTTAACTAATTTAATGCCCTTTCCCTATTTGATCTGGCTTAGTAGCTCTAAGAAAATGTATTATAATACCTTATTTAATGTTCAATTTATAATTTTCCTCACCAGACACAAAATCCCTTATGATGGCTCCCTGTAACATAGCTGTGAGCCTCATTTCCTAAAATCCAAAAGCATGTCTAGATTTCTCTTCGGTGGGGTCTTAAAACAGCTGGCCCTCATCCTCTAGGGAGCAGTGGCTTGAGAATGAAAGTAATTCCTTCCTTAACTCTCTGGGTGCCCCGTGGCGATGGGTAATCTTTAACTACATATTCCATCTCTAGACTTATTATCATTCCGTTTGGAAAAACATGTCACATAGGGCCAAAGAGACCCAGTTCTGCTGTGGATTCTGCTTAAATGAATACCTGATGAAGCGATAAACCCATTTTAAAATGAATTTGCTGCTCCCATCAATTCCTTGCAACTCTGTTGCCAGCCTGAAAAAAAATATATCAAATAATGAAACTTGATAATCTGACCCTGCTAAGTGCCGCAAGCAATGTACCAGGCGGCACATATGGTGACTCCTTTATTTATTTAATTCCCGATTTTCAAAAATAAACCAAAACCACTCTGGAGCAGAATATCGTTTCCCTCGCCCAGATAATGCATTAAAAAAATCTGGCTACGCATGAAACGTAAACAAATGATGTTGGGTTTATTGGGACAAACACGGAATTAATTTATATTAAGTACAGTGTGACACTGTCATTAATTAGGATAGAATATTACAATGGGACCAAAAAATGCCCAATTCTGATGGCTGACTCCAACACTGGACAGGTCATTCAAGAGCTCCAGTGTCACACAGGACGTTGTTGTAAGTGGCAGTTGAAAACACACACCTAGTGAGGTCATTTTCTCGTTCACAGCCTCTTGAAGTCCCTGTGACTGGTCTGTGGAGTGGGGGAACCTATTTTGATCTGAGACTCACGATCAGGACTTGACATTGATGCTTTTCAGAAGCACAAGTTTTATCCACGTGCCTCACTTGACCCTGGTGAGAAAGTAGCATGCCCCACAGGACCATTGAAACTACAAATAGTTACAAAAAATGAATTAGTGACATGTACCAAAGGACCTAGTCCTTGCATGGAGAGTGTTAGGAAGGCAACATATATCAGTTTTCTTATTAACTTCATTATAATGGGATGATGACGATAGTACTTTTTTGTGGGTCTTCAGAAATTGAAGGCTTATGTGTGATTGTATTGGCGGCTGGGCATGAGTTCAATGACCTTTCTGTGTCACTCTTCATTTGCTGTTTTCTCATGCCCACAGAGCCATGATGACTACACTTATATTTAGTTGCCCGCATGATAATGCAATCTTGGTTCTCTAGCAGTAGAAAATGGATTTTTAATTTATTTGTTTCCAATTATGGTGATGAGTTGGTAGTGAGCTTACTGTGTTTTCTGACTCCACCCTCTTGTGACTGATTGTGTTTGTTTCTGTGCTAACAGCTTAGGCCTTTGATAACAAATATCTATTGCTTTTGTCTACCACCTCCCCTTCTGATACCAGCACCCCAGTTTCCTTTGGGGAGCCAGCCCTCACATATTTCAATCATATGACTGAGGTAGGGTTTGATCCCTCTTCTATCCTCTGTGGCAGGCACATGGGCCAGGCATCTGCCTAGATACACTGTTTGGTTCAGGAATGGGCATGTGATCATGATATCTGGGGTTCTTGCTGTAAGTTTTGGAAAAAGGGAAGTTTTATATCTTTCTTCTGCTATTGCTGAACTCACCAGGAGGATATGATTTGAGAGCTCCTGTTGGACCTGTCATTATTTTAGTTGATCTTTTTTTAAAAAAAATATATTTTATTGTTTTTTTTACAGAGAGGAAGGGAGAGAGATAGAAAATCAGAAACATCGATGAGAGAGAGACACCCATCAGCTGCCTCCTGCATGCCCCACTGTGGAGATGTGCCCGCAAGCAAGGTACATTCCCCCAACTGGAATTGAACCTGGGACCTTTCAGTTCGCAGGCTGACACTCTATCCACTGAGCCAAACCGGTCTTGGATATTTTAGTTGATCTTATATGAAGAAAGTAGACCCGAGAGATGAAAAGGTGCAGATGCCCGAAATTTGAGTACCTGGATCCCATTGTGCCTAAAGTGGACCCTTGGACTGTTGAATTATGAGTGTTAAAAATTCTCTTTTTGTTGCGCTGAATTAAATTTATGTTGCTTGTAACCAAGAGAACTCTTAGACATGTTCTATGGTCATCATTGCTAAGATATTAGCAAAGAGAAAAGTGCAAATAGAGTCTTCCCCAGATCTGTGCATAGAAAAGTCCAGTGAATTGTGTTCCTAGCTAACTTCTCCACACTATAATCCACAGCAATTCTAAGGCTCGAGTTTCTGAGGCAGGAAGGAGCTGAGTCTCTTTTACACTCAGAAGAGAAAAACTTGGAAATTTGGAATGCACTTATTAGAAATTGGAATGTGATTACTGCATTCTACATCTACATGTGAAAACCTCTGTCTTTATTTATAGCAAAGATTTGACCAAAATGAATAGAGAATAGAGAGAGAGAGAGAGAGAGAGAGAGAGAGAGAGAGAGAGAGAGAGATTTTTTTTTGCAAAGTTTTTAAAAAGCTTATTCTGGCCCTGGCTGGTTTGGCTCAGTGAATACGGTGTCTGCCTATGGATTGAATAGTCCTGGGTTTGATTCCAGTCAATAGCACATGCTCTGGTTTCGGGCTCGGTCCCTAGTAGGGGGCGTGCAGGAGGCAGCCAATCAATGATTCTCTCTCATCATTGATGTTTCTATCTCTCTATCCCTCTCCCTTCCTCTCTGAAATCAATAAAAATATATTTAAAAAATAAATAAAAAGCTTATTCTGTAGAATGCCCGATCTTTTACAGAGGAAAAAGCTGGGTTAGTTGATAAATGGGGAGTAGAATATATGTAAATAAAGATTATCCAGTTTAAACTTACAGTATTTGTAATTATTTCCTAATTAAGATATATTTAATTAGGTAGAAGAAAATGACCAGAGGAGAGGGTGGTGTTTATCTCAGGGTATACTGCCTTCAGGTCACTCTATCGGAGTCTGCCGCTCCCTGCTATTGGTTTGTATAGACTGTCCATTCTGTGAAGATGTTTTTGCACGGTTTTAATCCCCTGGTTATGGAGGTTTGAAATAACACGAGAGTGGTAGCATGAATGGAGAAAATGTAACCTCCCATTGCCCCTTTCCTGCTCTTAAGGAGTAGATTCTGGGACTCAAACAGAAGTCAGGGCTTTTGAACAGCCAGTGCCCTGATGGTTTTTTTGGCCTCAGCTGTCCCTTGGTCAGCAGGCAACAGCTACGTGGCCGCGTATAAGCAGGGATGAGTGAAGTTAATTAGCTCTGATGGGAATTAAACACACGATCTTGGCATCGCTAGTACTACCCTGCACCCCCCAGCACACTGCGGGTGGAGTGACAAGTGAGAAGCTGGCAAGGCTCACCAGTGCAGGTGTCATAATACATCTAGAAAGGAAGGCGCTGAGACCGGAGACCTCATTCTGCCACTCCTCGAGCCTGCCTCCTGACATTTGACCGGTGAATTAAATGAACTCACTTTTAGTCGAAAGGAATGTAACATTCTGGAAGAAAACCTTTCTCTTTCTATATATTCTAAGTATTGGCGGTGTGCCAGAGATGTTGTGGGTGGATTTGTGTCCTCCCAAATTTATATGTTGAAGTCACAATGCCCAGTATTTGAGAATGTGACCTTGTTTGGAGGTAGAGTCTTTAGAGAAATCTTCTATAAGCCAAGAAGCGAGGTCTGGACCAGATCTTTCCTCCATAGTCCTTGGAAGGAACCAATCCCGCTGACATCTTGAGTTTGTATGTACCTCAGCGATGTAATTTGTGGTACACAGTCCCTAGCCAACTTATAGAGTTGGCTAGTACCTGAAGCGCTGTGACTCCAGAGATCTCATTTAATCTCTGTTTCAAGGTAGTTCTCGCATTTCCATTTAAAACTCGGAATCTGGTCCATGCACACGCAGGTATCTTGTAAGAAATGATGTTTCATGGGAAAAGTGGTAATAGGTCAATATGCAACGCAGTGCTTATGCATACTTGTCATTTTCATCGTGTTGACTTTTGTTGTCTAAAACTATTCATGTATTGTGAATAATTCTGGAATCTGATCTGGTGGCTATTGCTCCTATTTATCTCTGTTTTTGTTCTATTTTCATCTCATGCATATTTATGTATTTTAAAATGTCTATGATTTTAATATTTTTATATTTTATTGATTTTTCACAGAGAGGAAGGGAGAGGGATAGAGAGTTAGAAACACTGATGAGAAACATTGATCAGTTGCCTCCTATACACCCACCATGGGGGATGTGCCCGCAACCAAGGTACATGCTCTTGACTAGTATCAAACCTGGGACCCTTTGGTCTGCAGGCCAATGCTCTATCCACTGAGCCTAATCAGTTAGGGTGGTTTTAATATTTTTGAAGTATTTGCTCTATCAGTGCTATGTATGTGAATAGTCCTAGAGAAGATTGAGGCATTGATTCCAGGGACCATCTTGACTGGAAGCCTCTAGGCTATTTCTTTAGGGAGTTCTATTAAAAATGTAAGCTCAAATGCTAATACAACAGAGATAGAGGTAGTGGGTTAATTAGTAGACTGTTTAAGACAGGGACAATTATGCATATTGAATTTTCTATGGCACTCACCACAATGTCTTGCATGAAATAGGCACTTATTATATATTAAACTCTTGGCATTTGCAGATTTAACATTTGAGGTTTTGATTTTCCCAAGTGACCTCCAGAGGGCTCTGAAATTGTGGGGGTCCCAGCATGTGCTTCTCAGCATGACTTTGTGGTTCTCTTTTCTTAAGTGATCTTTATTAAAAACCATCACCAAGTGCTCACAACTGAATTTTTTTAATGTATAAAATGGAGGTCAAATAAGAGACATGATTTAATAAGAATTTGAAAAGTGGTTACCTTGTCCTGGCTGGTGTGGCTCAGTGGGTTGGAATGTCGTCCCATGAACTGAAGGGCACATACCCTGGTTGTGGGTTTGATCCCAGGTAGGGGCACGTATGGGAGGCAACCAATCGATGTTTCTCATATAGATGTTTCTTTTTTGTGTCTCTCTCTTTCCCTTCCTCTTTCTTTCAAATAAATTTTAAAAAAAGTGGTGACCTTACGGCTTGGAAATGGAAAATAAGAAACAGGTGATCTTCTACAGACTGTGGTTCTGAAGAAAACCAAGATCCTTTGCAAAATGTTTTGATACATAGAGGACTGTGAACAAATGCCTATGAATATTAAATGTCCACTGTAAATACTTGTTGATCAAAATAATTTGAATTGGTCTTGGAAACTGCTTATGTAACATGATTTGAGAAATCCTAAGAATATTCTGCTGTCCCTAGAATCTTCCTCTACTATCATAGTATCTATTATTTCATAACCAGAGATTCATTAATTTTGCTAAGTATAGACCTTTTCCTGCAGATATCTCTTAACATTTATGTCCATCTGTTATTGTCAGAGAGAAAGCACATTGTCACTGACAGTTTAGGCTAAACATTTTCAGATCCAACACTTCTTAAATATCTCTTATGTACCAGAGTCTCTTCTAGGTACTGTGGATGACAGAAAGATGAAACATAGGTACTTGTCTTTTGGGAATTCACAGCTCAGTGGGGAAAAATGGATAATATGGACTATTAAGACATAATGTAATGAGTGATATTGAAATGTATGGACAAAGCTATTCTCTGGTTCCTTGGAGGAGGTAACAATAAATGACTCCAGGAGAAATAAGTAAAATCTTCAGAGAGAAAGTCACATTTGCATCTTGTGAAGAAATAGGGAAATTCCTTATTAGCAAGAGTTGGGAAGGTGCCAGCCTCAGGATTCAGACCCGGAGGTTAAAAGATGGAGAAAGAAATGGGACTCTGGGGAATGGGGTAGGGATGTCAAAGACAAAGTTTTATTTCTCAACTGTGCTGTCATCTGCTCCAACCATTTAAGAAACATGAGAAAAATCCTTTATTCCATGACACCAGGCACTATTCCTAGTCTGGTTAAGATGTCAGGGATTTTATTTATTTTTATGGGATGCCTGGGGTAGAGTGAAGTTAAAGCTTGCTAGACATGGAAGACAGGGCTTCTAAGACCAGTCGCACCATTTATTAATCCTACAATTTGTGCAAACTCTTTTACCTCTTGAAGCTTCAGTTTCTCCCACAAGAAAGCGTGATAATAATAGCTGCTCTGCCACTACAGTGAGTCCTCGGGTTATAAAATAGAAGATTTGAAAATATGTTGAAAATTGCAAAATATTGCTCAAGTATCAATTTAGGTGTGAAATATTATTCATCAAATTACTGGGTCAGATTCATGCAGGGAAGCTAGGGATGACGTGTCAGGAAAGGCTGAGTTTCAGGCACATCAGCTAATAGAAGGACAGGAGAGGTTTTTTGCCCTGAAGATACATTTTGCATTGTGTTTGAGCTGCTGCCAGAGAGGTGCTCATCATATATTATGCCGATGTTACCCCATCCCCTGTTCTACTTCTCATCTATCATTTTTCAAATAAGAGAACGAATATAGCTAGGAATAGAGAAACTCACCTCTAATAATAAAGAAACAATATAAGAGAATGCCATGTGGCCAGAGGGCGCCTCCCCTTTGTACACAGACAGCCACTCAGGTAGTCATGAGGGAAAGCGGGCTGTTCTTTCTTTAGCACGCACCTGCTAATTCAGCAGAAACCAGGACCCACGGTTATCTTATATTCTGGGGGAAAACAGCATTCCTGCTTTTGATTTTTTTTTTTTTTTTGGTACATGGTATAAAATTAGCTGAAGTCTAATAAGCTAACGCAGTAACCTTGAATTTATTGAAAGTTAAGGAAAATTTAATGCCGAGAGTTATACATCTGCAACGAAAATGAGTCCCAGTGCACCCCTTCTGCTCTCAGATTCTGGGAATGCCAATAAAACACCAGAAGACGTACAATATTGTGAAAATTGGTTCTTTGGGTATTGTAGCATCTTGACTTAGGAGGGCTTTAACCTTGGCCTTGCGCTTCCGGCGGGGCCTGTTGCCGAGGCTGCGTAAGTGCGAGAACTATCAAGCAGCGCCCAGAGTTTTTCATCGGAATAAAATTAAAAAGGAAATCTTCAAAGTCCTATCAATTCCAGACGTGTTCTGTCTGCATTAAATTGAACCTAATGGACTGAAAAAATGAGCATTTCAGCACGTATAGGTAAGAATTATTTGCATGAGAACAAATTACTCCCATTCCCTTTTTTCCAGCAATATAATGTATGTATTTATCCACGTGGGGGTAGGTAACGCCAATGCCTTCTGTGGAATTTCTCTAAGACCACTGAGAATCTGTTTTCATCAGGCCACTTACATTTTTCTCAACGTTAATCCAGTATCAGCTCTTGGCTTTGCTTCTCTAAAATAAAAGTGAACAAGACTTAGTGAGTATTTTTTCTTTTTTCAGATATATATATATTTTTATTGATTTCAGAGAGGAAGGAAGAGGAGAGAGAGAGAGAGAGATAGAAACATCAATGATGAAAGGGAATCACGGATCGGCTGTCTCCTGCACCCCTCCCAACACTTTGGGATCGAACCTTCAACCGTTGCATGTGCCCTGACTAGGAATGGAACTGTGATCTCCTGCTTCATAGGTCGTTGCTCAACCACTGAGGTATGTTGGTAGGGGTTCCTTTTTTCTTTTCTTTTCTTTTTTTTAATTAAATTTATTTGGGTGACATTGGTTAATAGGATCGCATAGGTTTCAGGTATGGATTTCTATGTTACAAGATCTGTTCATTGCACTATGTGCACACTGTCCAAAGTGAAATCATCTTATGTGACCATTTTGACCATTGGAAGCACTGAGAAAGAACCTTAGCATGAGTAGAATACAGAAAAATACACAGCCATATAGATTTATCATTTGATTACAGTCACATGTATCTTTGTTTGGCGTGTTTCTCTGCTACAGTTGACTAGTAGCCCTGAGCACGAATCTGTGTGCCAATCGCTCTCTGCAGGGCCTGGCCGCACTGTGCCTGCTGCCCAGAGGCTCACCACACCCCAGAGGCCCATCTGCACCCTGGCCTGGCCAGAGGCCCATCTGCCGCTGGGCACAAAAAGCTCGCCTCGTCACTGCAGCAACAGAGCAAACATTCCACCAGGCTGCTCATGCTGCCTGCTCTCAGTGGCCGCCCCCCTGTGACAGGGGTATTCTGACGAAGCTGAGAAGACTGGACCCCACCATCTTGTGGCTCTGAGCGCTGCCATCTTTGTGATGGAGTGACAGTTAATTTGCATATCACCCTTTTATTACATAGGGTGTTTTTTTCAGCCCAATAGCGTTTACTGGTGCAAGCTTAACTGCTTTATTATTTTAACTCTCTTCTATATTCTTGGAACTATGGAACCTGTATCCCTATCTTAAGCTTGGCCTTGAACTTTCAACTCATATCCAATAGACTGCTGGAGAGAGCTACTTAGAAATCTCACCGTCACCCCTACCTCAAAATGCTTACAGTTTAAAGTCATATTCTCATAAAACCAATCTATTTACGGCTTACCTTTCAGCTCTCTGTCAGGCTACACTGCTTCCTTCTCTCAACTCTTATATTTTATTCTCAGATCCTCAGTATTTTATTGCCAAAATTTAACTCAAATTGACCCACTTCTTTTTATTCCCTATAAACAGTGCTCTAGTGTAGACCCTCACTCTCTCTTGATTTGAGCACAGCTGTCATCCAGTCCTGCTTCCAGCAGCGTGTCACTTTCCCCAGATGCATCTTCGTGGTGTAGCTAGAACCCGAATCCTCTCTCCAAAGTGCACATTTGACTAGGGGGCTCCCCTCTTTACATTGTCCCAGTGGTTTCTTAGCATTAAAGACTAAAGTTTCACTTCTTTCCAGGGCTCACAAAATCCTTCCCGACTTGGCCTACACCTGCCTGATTAGCTTCATCTCTCAGTCCCAGTGCGTCATGGGTTTGCTCTGACTCTCCACACTGGCAATGTTGCTCCACTTTGTGTCTTTATTCCCAGTGTTCCCTTGGCTGCAACAGCCTGCTTGAATCTCCACTTCCTGGTAGCCCTTGCTCATCTTTCAAGAATCAGCCACAGCATTTTATTTTTTCTCCAGAAAGCTTTTCCTACAATCCAATTTAAAATAATTAACCCTCTTTTATGCTCCATCACATCCTACGTAAACCTCTATATATTGAAATTTTATTAACAGTTTTGTGTGTGTCTGTACTTCACTAGCCTATAAAGTTTTTGAGAAAAGAACTATTTTTGTATTCATTGTAGTTCCCTCATCATGAAGCCCAATATTTCGCATTTGGTAAAAAATGAAAAATGCTCATTAAATCATCTTTGAGTTAAATTAATGCATTTAATAGTTTTATATAAGATTTCCTTTCCTTTGGCTGAGAGTTTTGAATAACAGAGTATATTATTGAAAGAAACTAGATGAATTCTTAATTTAGATACTTTCTGTGTCACTTATCGGTTGAAATCAGATTTTAATAGTAAATATTGTGTTTAAAAATGTCCTAGAGGATATAAAACCAAGTTTCAGTTTAGCTTTTTAAGGTATTGGCTAAAAGTTTCTGGGAAATGGTTACATGGCTAGGATTATAGGACTGCTGCTATCACGTGGAATAATGTGCTATAAATTTGTTTTAATTATTAAAAATGTAAATACCTTTATATTTAAATTGTTAATAATTAGTGCCCCTCAGATTAAGTAATTCACAATCTCTGAGGTCTTTCCAGTTTTGGAATTTTAGGAATTCTTTGTCCCTAAAGAAATCTCAAAATAATAATTGTTTCAACTTTATTGTAGGTGCCAGACCAGATCATCACTTGCTCATGCTGGTCCTCTACAATTGTGAAGACTGGACCCGGTATGTGACCATCATTATCACTTTTGAAGAAAGCCCAAACACTTTTTTAAAAAATATATCTTTCCTGATTTCAGAGAGGAAGGGATAGATAGAAACATCAATGATGAGAGAGAATCATCAATTGGCTACCTCTTGCACATCCCTCCTTGGGGATCAAGCCCACAACCCAGACATATTCCCCTGACTGAAATCGAACCCGGGTCTCTTCAGTCCAGAGGCTGAAACTCTATCCACTGAGCCAAACCAGCTAGGGTCCCAAACACTTTTTTATTAACATACTCTCTTGGTCATTTTAGTACATTTCCTTGTAGTCTATGAATCTTGAAAGTAAAGAAGAATCCAAAGGAGTCTTAATTTCTTTGAAGAAACTAGAGGTTAACATAAAAACATAAAAATACACTGCATTTTAAGTGTCTCCTCCCTCTGTCAAATATATCATTCTAAGTGGATCCACTAGATATGAAAAGGGCCACCCAAGTTGCAAGTCTTTTTAAAGATGTCATTTTGATAGTTTACACTGATTCATTTGTCTCTGATGGTGTAATGCACTTCTTTCAATGCAAATGTCTTTGTTCTACTGACCTTCCATTCATTAGGTAAGTTTTGACACCAAAATGCTAAGCAGCTGGGCCTCTAATATAAGGAACCTTTTATGTACAGGTTCCTGGAAATAAAGAGACATTTTCATTTTAGAAAGAAGTGGATTTAAGTGACACTCAATAATTTTTCATTTGTTTGTTTGTTAGAGACATTTATCCCCTCTGATATAAGAACACTAAAAAGAAGGAAACCAAAGATTCATTGCTAAAGTTGATCTTGTATCTTGAGGCTGACTGCAGTATTTATTTAATTTTATTCCTTTATGAATCCCTCTTACTCAGGAAACATTAGGTAAACATCTGCTCTGTGGCAGGCAGGAGAACTCCAGAGGGCGATGGAAGAATATCCCGAGGGACCTGACCAGTGGAGGTGTGAGGCTGGTGCTACTTGAGACATGGCATTTAGGCTGAGAACTGAGGGGTGGAAAAGAGGGAGCCAGGGGAAAAACTGGGGGGCGGGGTTCAGAGGAAGATTACAGAGCACAGTGCCTGTTAGCTTGAGCTGTTCTTCCCAGGAAATACTCTGACAGCCTCTCCAGTCTCCAGTGACTCCACCCTGGATGCCACGCTTCTTTTACCTTCTCATTTCAGATATGACCTTTCCGAGAGCACTTGTCAGAGCGTTTTGCTTCTCTTTCTAGGCCAGTGTAAGACTTGACTACAGAGTAAAGGGCGAGGTGATAAATGACAAATTCAGCGAGGTGTAATGAAATGCTTCAAAAATAGAAACGTTGCTTCACTGCTGGTCCTCTTTATCATTTACCTCTTTTTAGAAGCAGTTCCAATATAGCAGTCCAGTCAATCCTAAATTAATATTACCTATTACGTCCCTGGAAGAGGAAAAAAAATGTATGTTTATAGAGATTCTCCCCCCCACACACACCCCTATTTCTTCATAATCCCAGAACTTTGGGTGACACTTTAGATTTTAATATGAAAAATTATATTTCTCATGGAAAAGAAATCTCCATTTTTACAAAGAAAAATAAAGATATGTACAATATGCGTGAATTCCACACAGAAAATGTTGAATGAAAAATGGCAGTTTCAAAAGATACATATTGCGTGATTCTATTTACATAGAGTTTTAAAACACACAAAAATTAGTTTGTTGTTTGAAAGTTTAGCTATTTCTGGTCTGGGGGAGCCATGGTGGTGGGAAGGGTATTGACTAGAAATGAGGCATATTGGGGTTTTGGGTTATTAGTGATACATCCTATATACATCCTATGTTATAAGTATTCTTATAACATGTGCACTCCTATGTATATACATTGTTCAGGTCAATAAAAAGGTATAAAAAGATGTTCACTTAAAATAAATTCTTTATATAAAGGAAGGAAGCAATTGGCCTTGCAAACGTGATTCTGGCAATATCTTCAGAGTCACTAAGAAGTGGGCCTTTACAATGATCCAGTTTCTTTGATTCAGCTCAATAGACATAAATCAAGCCTTAAAGTAAATTACCTTGCACTAGATTATTTAGTTCAACCCCAGGACTGATGATGCTAAGTATACAGTTGCTCAAACTAACCCAACAGGTTTACAAATCCGCATCTCATTGTGTTTCAGAGCAGAGGGTTAGAGAACATGTTTCTAGGTTGTATTTCATTGCATGCATGATGCATTTCCAATATGCCCTTTTATTTCTCTGGAAGGTAGTTAAAGAAAACCGTCTGATGCTGTAAACCCGGTCTACACACTGTAAATTTATATGTACCAAATAATAGATTTTATGGTAAACAAAGAATATTTTTCTGAGTTGACATCATTTCAATAGGCATATGAGTTTGATGACTAGCCTTCCGTTTTCTGTGAGAACAAATCAATGGGATGGAATATGTGATTACAGATGTATATTCTCGTTTTACTTCTGCAAGTGCAAGGAAAGGAAATGTGTCATTGCACTCTACAATGGGCATTGCGAAATATCTAAATTCTGGCACCTCCCCTATTTAAGTTACTGCAGGCTTTTGGGGTATATTATTTTACAGCTTTGCTGCTGTGGCCCTGGCTTCCCTACTCACTGAAGGTTAACTGCATTTATTTTATTTAAAAATATTTTTATTGATTTCAGAAGGGAAAGAAGAAGGAGAGAGAGATAGAAACAACAATGAGAATCATCGATTGGCTGCCTCCCGCTCGCCCCACACTGGGGATGGAATCTGTAACCCGGGCATGTGCTCTGACCAGGAATAGAACTGTGACCTCCTGTTCATAGGTCCATGCTCAACCACTGAGCCATACTGGCCAGACCAACTGCATTTTCTTAAAGACCCAGTCTTTACTAATGACTCTGGGGGCTTGGTAGCCAGGGGCCTGGCTGTTGGTGACAAGCATTGTGCTGGCAGAAAGGCAGTGGGAAATAAACCATGGCTGTCTCTGCTCTCATTCAAGAGAGGTACTGGGCCTCTCACACTACTATTTTGTCTAAGTGCGCCTTGCCTTGCAGAGTTGCTCAATAACTGAGGAGCAGGAAGGTACAAGTGGGTCTCTGAAGCCAACCAGGCAATTAATGTCAACATTTCTGAGAGCAGAACACTTGCCAGGCTCAGAAGCAGGCAAGTGCGTGGTGAGGGCCTCCTGGCACATTGCTGGGTTCTCTGCAGAACTAAAGGTTGCACCCAGCCCAGCACGAGGATGGGAATCAGCCTTATGTAAACCAGTGACGTGGTTTGGAGAACGTTCTCCTCTGGCTGCACGCAAGTATCCTTATGCCCGTCTGGACACCCAGGGAAGCCATTCTCTGTTCATCTTACAGGAGTGGTGCCTTGCAGGACCACGTCAGTAGGCAACAGAGCAGGTAAATGGAAAATAAGCCTTCTTTTTGGTGAAAAAAAGAAAGAAAAACCCAAACAGAAACTAATAAAAACCCCAACCATCTGTTCATGTTAATATTTTACACACTTAATAAGAAATATTGTTGTTTTTT
The DNA here is from genome assembly GCA_004026805.1 of Lasiurus borealis. NCBI lineage: Eukaryota > Metazoa > Chordata > Mammalia > Chiroptera > Vespertilionidae > Lasiurus > Lasiurus borealis. Next base: position 2,614 of record PVJN01014430.1, on the reverse strand, counting down.
TTTTAATACAGAGATCTCAGTGTCACTGTAATAACTTTAGGTTCCATAGCAGCTTGATTTTTATTCTCCTCTGGAACTCTCCTTTGCTTATCATGTTCAGCCTCCCTCTGAAATCAATGGACCACATGAAACACAAATGATTAGAGATGGGAAATTACATCTATGAATAAGCAGAACTAATGAAATGCCTTACAACAAGGCAAAGGTGGGGTAAAAATTACTGTAGGCTAAACAAGCCTGCAATTGTCAGATACAAAAGTGGTAGAACAGTGTACTAATTCTATGGAGACGTAGCAAGGAAGTGATCTTAACACAGCCATCAGCCCCCCATAATGTCTATACTTTGTACATTTCTATAGACTGTATTTTTTACATGTAGATAAAAATATACATACACAGACTTTCAAAAAAAAATATACATACAGCCGAAACCGATTTGACTCAGTGGATAGAGCGTCGGCTTGTGGACTGAAAGGTCCCAGGTTCGATTCCTGTTGGGGGCATGTACATTGCTTGCGGGCACATCTCCACTATCATGCAGAAGGTGGCTTAACCATGTCTCTCTCTCATCGATGTTTCTGACTTTCTATCTCTCTCCCTTCTTCTCTGTAAAAAATCAATAAAATATATTTAAAAAATATACATACATTTACATTTCAGACATTTTAAACTTGTAATTTAAAAATGATAAGCCTTATATTTATATCCAATATTCTCAAATCACACCTATAAGATGTGGCCTAGCAGTTTTTGAAATTATCTGGTTGTAAATTGTAACACAGGAAACTTCTTGACAATTGATTTTAAAATTACTCTAGTGAATTTACAGAGCATAATGCTATCCTTATATTGTCATCTCCAAACATTTCAAAAGGAATTTTTACTTAAAAATAAAACTCTTGTTTATTTTTAATTTTTTTTTAAATTGATTTTAGAGAGGAAGAGAGAGTGAGGTAGGAACATCAATGATGAGAGAGAATCATTGATCAGCTGCCTCCCACAACTCAGGCATGTACCCGGACCAGGAATTGAGCTGTGACCTTGTGGTTCATAGGTCGATGCTCAACTACTGAGCCCCTCTATTAAGACATCTCTTGCTTATTTTTTGATGCTTTAACAGGGACTACAGCCTTCCATTCCACACCTGATCTCAGTACCAAGTAGGAAGAATCAATATAATGCAAATACCACTGAAGGATGGCATGATCCCAATTCCTACTGAGATGTAGGGACATATTTTGGTAAAATGTAATGTGCTGGGTCCCCAATATCGAGTAGAGAAAAGGGAATTCCACTAGTGAATGAACTGACTACAGATATATCTCATTTTGCTGCTTTTGCTTTCTTGTGCCTTACAAGTATTGTGTTTTTTACAGATTGACTGTTTGTGGAAACCATGTATCAAGCAAGTCTATCAGCGATGTGTTCCCAACAGCATTTATTCACTTTATGTCTCTGTCACATTTTGCTACTTCTCACATTTAAATTTTTTTTAAATTTATTATTTTATTTTTTATGGTGATCTGTGATAACTGAGTTTTAATGTTACTAAAAAAATAGTTTTGGGATGCCATGGACCTTATCCATCTAAGATGGCAAATGTAACCAATAAGTGTTGTGGGTGTGCTGACTGCTCCATTGACTGGCCGTTCCCCTGCCTATCTCCCTCTCTTCAGGCCTTTGCATTCCATAAAACACAACAATATTGAATTAGGTCAATTAATAACCCTATAGTGTACCCTCTCAGTGTTCATGTGAAAGGACTAGTCATCTCTTACTTTAAGACAAAAGATAGAAATGATTAGCCTAATAAGAAAGGCATGTAAAAGTCAAGATAGGTGTTAAGTTAGGCCTCTTATGCCCAACTGTTAGCCAAGTTGTGAATGCAAAGAAGTTCTTAAGAGAAATTAAAAGTGATATTCCAGTGAGCACATTCTATCTAATAAAAGGATAATATGCAAATTGTCCATCACTCCAACACACAAGATGGCCACCCCTATGTGGTCAAAGATGGTCACCCTATGTGAACACAAGATTACCACCACAAGATGGCCAGCAGGGGAGGGCAGTTGTAAGAGATCAGGCCTGCAGGGGAGGGCAGTTAGGGGTGACCAGGCCAGAAGAGGAGAGCAGCTGGGAGAGACCAGGCCTCCAGGGTAGGACAGTTGGGGGATACCATGCCTGCAAGGAAGGGCATTTGTGGGGGTACCAGGCCTGCAGGGGAGGACAGTTGGAGGTGAATAGGCCAGCAGGGAGGGCAGCTGGAGGAGAACTAGGCCAGCAGGGGAGGGCAATTGGGAGGGCCCAGATCTGCAGGGGAAGGTAGTTGGGGGGGGGGGAGACCAGGACTGCAGGAGGGGGTAGTTGGGGCCAGGCCTGTAGGGAATGGCAGTTGGGAGGAGCAGGCCTCCAGGGGAGGGCAGTTGGGGGCAACCATGCCTGCAGGGGAGGACAGTTGGGGTTGACCAGGCCAGTAGGGGAGGGCAGTTAGGGGCAATCAGGCTGACAGGGGAGCAGTTAGGTTTCAATCAGGCTGGCAAGGGAATAGTTAGGGGGCAATCAGGCTGTTAGGCAAAAACAGTTGGGACAATCAGGCAGGCAGGCAGGTGAGAGG
>PVJN01014429.1:0-46560 GCA_004026805.1 Lasiurus borealis | reverse complement strand
TTAACTTTGTTCTTACAATTCTGAATACAAGTGTGAATTATTTGAAGAATTTCTTTCATATTTCCCATCTTCCTTCACTCCCTAACTCCTTAAATATCCAGGTTATATGAACTGCATTGTGCTGCCCTCAACACACAGAGATTAAAATTTCTCTTCTGAAAAAGGATCTAAAAAGCTGAACCACCCTAAGGTTGGTTGAAAACAATCTTGATATCCTACCTATTTCAAAATATTGGCAATTGAAGTGTTAGAATGGCAATTTAAATCAAGACTGAAGAAAAAATTCTATAATGCAAAGAATTCCTGGATAGTTCTCCTTAAACTCCAGATACAATTTCTATTGGTTTCTCCATGCTGCCTCACTATGGTCATTATAGCTATAAAAGTTGAGTTTATATGATATTTTCTTCTCTGAAATTTAATCAAAAGTGGGTTTGGTAGGAAATAAGTTGTTAAGAGAAGCTCCAAGAGGAAGAAGAGAATTTGCTTGTTGAGATTATTATACACCAAGCACAAGGCTCTATTTATATGGCACAATGCTATGTGTGCTATTTCATTTAGTCTTCACTCAGTGACAGGATGTAGGTAATTTATCTATTTTATAAATGGTAAAATTGAGATTCAGAGAGGTAAACTTAATAGTTGAAGCTCCTGAGTAATAGAGATTCAACCCAAAAGATGTGTGAGTTCTCAAGCCTTGCTTTTTTTAAGAAGTAGTACTAAAATCTGAAGGCTGGAGGCACACGAGCTCCATTGGAGTACAACAACGCTGACCCTGCTAGTTAGTCGCCCTAAAAACTGGGCCAGGAGCAAATCTCCGATTTCCTTACTCCCGGAAGCGTGTTCCCTCTTGAGACTACACAGAAAGAAAGCTGTTATGCAACAATCAGGATGGAGTTTGGCTCTTGTGCCCAACTGCCTAAGCCAAACTCCATGAGTCAAGCCAGACCTTTCATACAGGTCTGGGGCAACCAGAGATAAGAGTCAGCCAGTGCAGTGCTTCTTCTGGAAATGGTAGAGGAAAGAGAGCAACAGGAATTTGGTTCCCTCTTCAAACACCTTTTAAAAAAGTGCCAATTAATCCTGCAAGACAATTGTTCTCATATGTGGTGTCGAGACACAGGCACGTTTGCTGCACTTGTGAGAGGCAGAGTCCTCATCAGCCATGGAGTAGTGGTTCTCAAAAGGAGGGGGAGGGAGAATTAGGGCTGAAAGATTTTGAACAAGCCATGGTATTTAAGTTAGAATGATAGAAGAGTCTAGAAAATATCCATTTCTCATTTATTGATGTTACAAATCTTCTTCAAAACATACCCCTCCCCTTCTCCCACCTCCCTCCACTCCGCTAAATTCAGCTTCTTCAACACCCGCCAATGTTACCAAACCATCTAATCAAGTTTGGTTTTTATGAAGTACAAATGCAGGGCAAACAAAAAGGCTTTCTTCTCTAACTGCTCAGTTTTTATAATTTCCCTGAAGTTAACCTTCTATTCTAGTTCAGGTGACTGGAGATCCAGCCAATTCTAATTTTTCCTTTAATTTCATATTCCCAGGAATGCTATACAGAAGTGTCCATTATATTAAGTAACCTGCACTTTTTTCATCCTTTTGACTCCAAGGATGCTGAGAGACCAGTATAATACCCTTGTTATTTTTTTCTACTAGGATTTTAAATTGCTCTTATCAATTTGTATAAGCACATTGTATTTTAAAAATACTAACCAGTATATGTTATATTTGTGTGGATATTCTTCCTCAATTAATTATCTTTAACATTGGTGACTTTAATGTATTTACTATATTGATGCTTTATAAATTCCCCAGTGCCAGCTAAGCTAAAACAAACCTTTCTACCCAGAGATAAGTTAATTTGTATCTATAAGTTTTTATAGCTAAATCTATAAATTATCTTTGTAATTTTTTGTCTTTTCTTGCATTTTATTTTTAAATCCTAATGGAATTTATTTTACATTTAGATTATATAAAGTGATTTTTAAACAAATAATTAAACAACTTTTATTATTGGTTTTTACTGGCTAATTGACTCAACTTCTATAGTGATTTGTGGTGGGAAGTTTTATAATATATATATTAAGATAAATTTCTGGGTTATATATATATTTCCATTGATTTGTCTGAAATCTTTTGTATACTGGCCCCAAAATATCACTATTTTTTATGTATGAAAAGCCAAGTTAACCTTTATAATTTTTCTCTAAGACTTTTAAAGATATATATGTGTGTGTATAATATATATATGTATATATAGATGTGTGTGTGTGTATATATATATATATACATATATATATATATATGTATAGTAAGTCCTCACTTTATCATGATAGGTTCTGTGATTTTAAGTGAAACATCATATAAGGCAAGTTTTTACTATAGCTAATTGATAAACACAAGAGTTCAATTCCTACAGCATCTCATGAACATTATAAAGAAACAATGGTGAACAAAATAATATTATTTGAGCACTTCCTTTATATGTATCCATTCTCATATATATATATTTTTTTTTTCTCATAATGGTTTTAGTTTTTCTTTACAAAAATAAAATATATATACATACATATATATATGTATGTAGGGGAATGAAAGTAACTTTCTTTAAAAATCAAAACAATACATTGTAGTTCCTTACTTGAATTTGATACTTTTTTAGGAAGATCAAAATATTTTAGAGTGCACATTCTCAAAGTGGTTATGGAAAAGCAAATACTAAAAAGTTATTTGCCTTTCTCATTATCTTTCCCTCACGAGTGTACAGTTGAGATTTTCAGTAACTGGATGACACGTGATAATGTTGCTCTGATGTTGAAAGGTAAAGGGTTTATTTTTGTTAGTTTTGAATGAATTAATAAATATTTTTAAAACTCAGTTTAATATTTAATACAGTAAATATTTATTGATATAATTTTCATAAATTAAAGCCCTTTGGATTCTAAACAATTTATTAATGTAAAGAGATTCTAAGCCCAAGAAATTTGGGAACTGCTGTTTTAGAGACATTACAAATAAAAGCATTTTTGTAAATTGAATACTGTTATTTACTAGTTTAGCAAATGTATTTTTTTTTTTTTTACAACTTTAACAGAATTATTTAATTCTTCCCATACTCAAATTTGTGTAAGAGAGGAAGGGGAAAAAAACAACAAAAACCTGAAATGAATCTTCACAAATATCTTGAATGCTATTTTTCATATTTTAATGTTTTTACTTGGCCACAGTCAAAATAATTTTAGACCCTGGGTTTATATTTCATTCCTAATTGCTACCAATTTCACCCAGTTCCAATTGGATAAATGATATCTTACCTTCTTATAATAGTGACGAAAAAACTAATAAAATATTGTCTCAAATTTCTCAAATGTCAAACAGTGGACATTTACAAGAGAGCCCACTGAAAATGTACGGGTGCAGAAAAGACCTGTGTGCTGGCACTTTGAGTGCACAGTGACTCTGCACTTTCTGGTCCAGCTTCCTGTGGGCTGCCTGGGGGCGGTCCACATCCCCTGGGCATTCTACCAAGGGTGGGGCAACAGCCATAACAACTTAACATCACTTTGCTGAGCATTTCAGAGGAGCAGCAGCAAAAGAGGAGGCAGAATGAAGTGAGCCCAGCTCTTCTGAAGGTCAGTAGTCCCCTCTGGAGTTGCAGCTTGGCTCAAATCCAGGGCAGAACTGGGAGGGAGTGAAGCAGACCCATCCTCACCTCCATATTTGGCAAATGTGTTTCCTCCCTGCCCACCGGGGAAAACACAACAGAGTCTGTCCCTCAACGTTATCAGACAAGTCAATGAGATAGAACAAAGGAATCCTGGGCTGACTCCTTTCTTTCAACACTGTTTGTGGGAAGTCTTGTTCTGTCAAAATTAACATTACCTTCATTCCTTACATTGGCTTGAACATCACAATTTACAAAGCATTTTCACATTCACTTCCTCTCAAGGACACTGTGATGTAAACCAGGCAGGTATTGATGTCCTTATTCTATATATCAGAAAACTGAGAATTCTGAAGGTCAAACAGTTTACTCAGGGTCCCAGCTAGCAAGAGCTTTGCCAGTCCCGGAGGTCTGCTCATTTGGTGTCAAACCCACATCAGGCTCAGTAACTACGCAGATGGCACATAAGACAGGCTTCCTCATAATAATGACGTAACCACAAGCATGTTTTTTGCACAAATATGTTTGGAAAGTAGAGAGATTAAAAAAAATGGAGATTGGGAAGGAGAAGAAAACATAATTGGGGGAATCACATATCCTTTAATAATATTCGTGGCTACTCTCATTTCTCTACTAATTATGCCTAGAAAGTAGAGGTCCCATCTTTATCAACTTCTAGAGTCATCATTTAAAATAGTATCAGAGTATACTTGTTCATTCAAGTTTTACTTTGTGCTGTCCTGGCCAAAATCAATCAGGGTATTGAGGAGATTCCAATATTGGAACAGGCGTCCTTTGGCATTCAACAGTGCATTCTCCTCCCACCTCCCTCTCTCTTTCTTCTTCTCTCTCTTTAATGAATATATGTGTGTACAAAGAGATTTATTATAAGAAATAGGCTCATGTGATTATGGAGGCAGGCCAAGTCCCTAGATCTGCAGAGTGACTCAGCAAGGTCGAAGACTCAGGAGAACTTATGGTATGATTCCCATCTGGCCTGCCACACTCAAGACCCAGATGAACCAGCATTTTAGTTCAAGTACAAGGGCAAGAAGAAAGCTAATATCCAAGTTTGAAGGCCATCAGGAATGAAGAATTCTCCTTTACTCGGGGGATAGTTAGTCTTTGTGTTCTACTCAGACCTTCAACTGATTGGATGAGGCCCACTCACATTAGGGAGGTCAAACTGTTTTTGCTCAGTCTATCATTTAAGTGATAATCTCATCCAAAAAATACCCTAGAGAAGTCCCTAGCATAATGTGTGACCACACATCCCCTGGCCAAGTCAAGCTGACCTATAGAATTAACTGTCACAAACAAAGCATGCTCTCTTGAGGTTTGTTAGCACATAAGGGCAGTGGCATAGGCTCCACAATGAGTGCAAAATGCTTTCAGAAAGGCCTTCTGCAGGATATGCCGGAGTTTCTTTAACCATCAATTCCTTTTATAGCTGCTGCTCTAAAAGCAGAAGGGATAAAATTCGCACTGTTTGTTCCACTAAAAGTGCAAAGAAAACCAGCAAAAAAGAAAACCATTGGCATCGCCTTGCAAATAAATGAAATCAACTTTTCCTTCAAAGTATGTTTGCTTATTTGAAAATAGCTTATGAAAGAGTGCTAGTAAATAAGAAAACATAAACATAAATATGTTCAATAAATGAGTTGGGAAATATAATGCCTATTGTCCAGGTGAGTGTGAAGCCAGCAATATACGTACCTCCCGCTCCTACAGGACTTCTAGGAGCAACATCTGGAATGCTCTTTCTGCCTCTGAGAGCTCATAATAGAGATTAAAAGGTACTTACCAGAAGAGCAAAAGCGCCTTTCATCTTTATTTTATTTGTAGTTTGAGAGTGGTACTTACTACACACATAAAAGCTTGACTATCCACCCTGAACGCTATTACAACTATGGAGTCATCTTCATTAGCTATTTCTACCATAATTCCCTTCCTCTCTCTTCTAGTGTCTTTTTCTCCACTTAGCACCAGCTTTTCACAGCTGCAGTTTTAGGGCAAATCGCTCATTCTTCCCCCAAAGGGATGTTTATTTACATAATCATTGCAGCTCCCCATTACGCCACAGACTAAGTGCCACTTAGAATCCCACAGGCCTGTCGTTGATACTGTTCCAAAGTAGCAGCAACTTAGAACGCCAGGTTTGGGAAGGAAGAGAAAACATAATCAGGGGGAATTGCACATCCTTTTGTAATATTTGTGGCTACTCTCATTTTGAAAAGACGTGTTTGAAATCAGGGAAGGCTTTTTAGAAGAAATTAAATGAGAATAGCCACTCTTCCAACAATTTCCTTGTGTGGGTTTTTTCCAATAAAGAGATGATTAATGACAATCATTAACCAAACCCAACACCATGCTTTTGAGAGGGTGTTTTTAAATCAGTGACCTCTATATGTTCTGATTTCTGATATACATGTGTGTGTTGTTGTTTTCTTAAAAAAAAAAAAAACACCTCTTTTCTATTTAATTGAGCATATAATACCTTTTATATACAGTCAGACCTCTTTATGAGGTATGCCATAGCATGCTGACTACGCTGTTCATGAGTTTACACCTTGAAACTACTGTATGTATACATCTGAGTTAAAATAAATAAATTATTGTATAAGGTTCAAGATTACCTAAATCATATCAAATCCTCTTTCATGGGAAGTATGTTACATCCAGGTTCTAGTGCATTAATGTGGCTAATCATCTTCCTCACATACAAGTGAAGTAAAACTACAGCAACATTTATTTGACAGGTAAATTGCAGCAATAAAAAAGGCATTATATGAAAGAGAATGCCGACCTTTCCTCACTTCTCTCAGTTAGATTTTTTTTCTCAAGTGAATTGATAATCAATTAGCAGATCTCATTATCAATAGTTATTAAAAGTATGGACTCTGTAGAAAACAGATAGGAGATGTCATCACCATTTTTAGCTCTTTGAACTTGAGGAAGTCATGTACTCTTCCGAGCCTTAGCCTTCTCCCTTGTAAAATGAAATAACAGCAGGGCCCACCTCACAGAGTAGTTGTGGACATTACATAGTTAACATATATGAGAAGCTTGGCATAGAGGTAGGTACAAAATAAGAGTTCAAAAAAGAAGAGCTCTTGTCTGGCTGGCATGGCTCAGTGGTTGAGCATCCACCTATGAACCAGGAGATCACGGTTCAATTCTAGGTCAGGGCACATGCTGAGGCTGCAGGCTCAGTTCCCAGTGTGGGGTGTACAGGAGGCAGCTGATCAATGATTCTATTTCATTACTGATGTTTCTATCTCTCTCTCCCCTCTCTCTTCCTCTATGAAATCAATAAAAATATGTATTTTTAAAATTAAGAGCCCTTATTCTTCAAAAAATCATTTCTTTTTTTTACTCTCCAGAGTCCCTTTTTGTGCTTCCACTTACAAAGAGGTGGCAGAGAGTACAAGCATACTAATTCTATCCATTAATAAGCTTACACACACACATATCCATTTGGAACATGAGAGATGAGAAAAACAATAATATCAGAATCATTTAGTCTAAAGTATAAACAGTTCATGGGGATTTAAACAGCAATGCTCCAATCAAAAGACATCAAATGGCTGAATATGTAAAAAAAACATGACCCATATATATGTTGTCTACAAGAGACCCACCTCAGAACAAGGGACTCACATAGACTGAAATTGAAGGAATGGAAAAATATCTTTCAGGCAAATGGAAATGAAAAAAGAGCTAGGGTAGCAATACTTATATCTGACAAAATAGACCTCAAAGTGAAGCCATAAACAAGAGATAAGAAGGCCACATCATAATACTAAAGGGATGGATACAACAAGAGGATATAATCCTGGTAAACATATATGCACCAAATGCAGGAGCACTCAAATACATAAAAAATCTCCTGGAAGATATCAAGAGAGAGATAGACAACAATACAATCATAGTAAGGGACTTTGATACACCACTGACATCACTGGATAAATCCTCTGGACAAAATATCATCAAAGAAACAACAATTCTAAATGACCCACAGATTAGATGGATTTAATTGACATCTTCAAAACATTTCCCCCAAAAGCTGTGGAATATACATTCTTCTCAAGTGCATATGGGGCGTTTTCAAAAATAGATCACATACTGGGTTATAAGAAGTATCCCCAAATTCAAGAAGACTGAAATCATACCAAGCATCTTTTCAGACCACAATAGCATAATATTAGAAATAAACTACAATAAAAACAATCCAAAACACTCAAAAACTTGGAAGCTGAATAGCATATTACTAAATATTTATTGAGTTACCAACGAGATAAAAGAAGAAACTAAAAACATTCTGAAACTAATGACAAAAAAAAAACATAATAATCCAAAAACTATAGAACACAAGGAAAGCAGTCCTGAAAGAGAGTACATTCCCTTTAAAGGCCTACCTCAGAAAAACAACAAAAAAAATGGTAGTAAATCATCTAATGCTACAACTCAAAGAATTAGAAAGAGAGCAAAGTGAGCAGAAGGAAGGAGATAATAAAGATTAGAACAGAAATAAATGACATAGAGACCAAAAAAACAATACAAAAGATCATGAAACTAAGAGCTGGTTCTTTGAAAGGATAAAAAAGATTGATGAACCACTAGCCAGACTCACCAAGAAGCAAAGAGAGAGGATTCAAATAAACAAAATCAGAAATGAAAGAGGAGAAATAACAACAGACCCCTTAGAAATACAAAGGATTGTTAAAAAATATTATGAACAACTTTATTCCAATAAACTAGACAACCTGGAGGAAAAGGACATATTCCTAGAAAAATACAACTCAATCAGGAAGATTCTAAAAATCTCAATAGGCCAATAACTATGTAAGAAATTGAAGCAGTCATCAAAAAGCTTCCAGCAAACAAAACCCCAGGCCCAGATAGCTTCAAGGAGTTATACCAAACATTCAAGGAACAACTAAAACCTATCCTTCTCAGACTATTTTAAAAATTCAAAAGGAAGAAACACTTTCAAGCTCATTCTATGAAGCCAGCATCACCCTAATACCAAAACCAGATAAAGACAACAAAATGAAAGAGAATTACAGGCCAATATTCCTCATTAACATAGATGCCAAAGTCAACAAAATCCTAGCAAATCAGATCCAGTACTATATCAGAAAGATCATACACCCTGACCAAGTAGGATTTATACCAGAAATGCAAGGATGGTACAATATCCACAAATCAATAAGCAAATTGAGGGGGGGGGGGAGTCATATAGTCATATCAAGTGATGCAGAAAAAGCATCTGACAAAATCTAACACCTTTTCTTGATAAAAACTTTCAGCAAGGTGGGAACAGAAGGATCATACCTCAACATCATAAAAGCCATATATAATAAACCCACAACCAGCATCACACTCAATGGACAAAAACTAAAACCATTTCTCCTAAGAACAGGAACAAGAGAGGGATGCCTTCTCTCACCACTCCTGTTTCACATAGTACTGGAAGTATTAGCCATTGCTATCAGACAAGAAGAGGAAATAAAAGGCAGCCAAATTGGAAAAGAAGAATTAAAACTGTCCTTATTTGCAGACGACATGTTACTATACATAGAAAACCATAAAGACTCCATCAAAAAATTATTAGACTTAATAAATGAATCCAGCAAGGTAGCAGGATGCAAAATTAATGCCAAGAAATCTATAGCATTTCTATACACTAATAGTGAACTTACAGAAAGAGAGAATAAAAAACAATCCCATTTACCATCATACCAAAAAAAATTGAGATACCTAGGAATAAACTTAACTAAAGAGGTAAAAAAATCTATATGCAAAAAACTTCAGGACACTTAAAAAAGAGATAGAGGAGGATATAAAGAGATGGGAGAACATACCATGTTCATGGATTGGTAGAATCAGCATCACCAAAATATCCATTCTACCCAAAGCAATCTATAGATTCAATGCAATTCTCATTAAAATACCAATGGCATATTTCACAGACCTAGAAGGAACTTTCCAAAAATTAATCCGGAATAAAAAAAGACTCCAAATAGCCACAGCAATCCTGAGAAAGAACAAAGTAGGTGAGATCTCAATACTAGATTTCAAGCTGAATAACAAAGTCACTGTTCTCAAAACATCCTGGTACTAGCACAAAAATAGACATATAGATCAATGGAATAGAATAGAAAACCCAGAAATTGACCCAAACCACTATGCCCAATTAATATTTGACAAAGGAGGTATGAACATACAATGTAGTCAAGACAGTCTCTTTAATAAATGGTGTTGGGAAAATTGGACAGATACATACAAAAAAATGAAACTAGACCATCAACTCACACCATACAAAAAATAAACTCAAAATAGATAAAGGACTTAAATATAAGACGGGAAACCATAAAATACTAGAGGAATCCACAGGCAGCAAAATTTCAGACATGCTGCTGAGACCGGTTTGGCTCAGTGGATAGAGCATCGGCCTGTGGACTGAAAGGTCCTGGGTTCGATTCCAGTTGGGGGCATGTACCTTGGTTGCGGGCACATCTCCAGTGTGGGGTGTGCAGGAGGCGGCTGATCTATGTCTCTCTCTCACCCATGTTTCTGACTTTCTATCCCTCTCCCTTCCTCTCTGTGAAAAATCAATAAAATATATTTAAAAAAAATACAGACATGCTGAAGGAACTTGTTCACTGATACTGCTCCTAGGGCAATGGAAACTAAAGAGAAAATAAACAAATGGGACTACATCAAAATAAAAAGCTTTTGCACAGCAAAAAAAACAAAAACAAAAACAAAAAACACCAGCAAAACAACAAGAAAGACCACTACATGGGAGAACATATTTGCCAATGTTATCACTGATAAGGCTTTAATTTCCAACATTTACAGGGAACTCTTACAACTCAACAAAAGGAAGATAAACATTCCAATCAAGAAATGGGCATTGGACCTAAATGGAAACTTTTTGAAAGAAGACAGAAGGAAGGCCAAGAGACATATGAAAACATGCTCAAAGTCACTAATTATCGGAGAGATGCAAATCAAAATGACAATGCAGTACCATCTCACACCTGTCAGAATGGCTATCATCAACAAATCAATAAATGACAAATGTTGGTGAGGATGCGGAGAAAAAGGAACCTTGGTGCACTGCTGATGGGAATGCAGACTGGTGCAGCCACTGTGGAGAACAGTATGGAGGTTCCTCAAAAAACTAAAAATGGAATTCCCATTTGACCCAGTAATATACTTCTAGGAATATATCCCAAGAAGCTAGAAACATGTATCAAAAAGGATATATGCACTCCTATGTTCATAGCAGTACAATTAACCATAGGTAGGATTTGGAAACAGCCTAAGTGCCCATCAGCAGATGAGTGGATTAAAAATTGGTACATCTAAACAATGAAATACTATGCTGCGCAAAAAAGAAGGAATTCCTACCATTTGCAACAACTTGGATGGAACTGGAGAGCATTATGCTAAGTGAAATAAGCCAGTCAGAGAAAGATAAGTATCACATGATCTCACTCATTTGTGGAATATAATGAACAACATAAACTGATGAACAAAAACAGTTTTAGAGACAGAGAAAAACATTGATCAGACCATCAAACCTCAGAGGGAAAATGTGGGAGGGGGAGGGTAAAGGGGAGAGATCAACCAAAGGACTTCTATGCATGCATATGGGCTTAACCAATGGACACAAACAACAGGGGAGTGAGGGCATGAGTGAGGGAGTAATGGGGGAATAAGGACACATATGCAACGCCTTAATCAATAAAGAAAGTAAAAAAAAAAAATCTAATTCTTTATCTCTGATTTCTGACTGCCTATATGGTAATATTGTAATTCCTTGGTTTAGTTTTCAAGACTCTATATAACTTGAACCTACCTTTCTAGCTTCATTCCCTCTAATCTACTCTATCCCCTTCAATCCTCACTAATTAGAGGGAAATGGTGTAACAAGAGAATAAGAAAGTGGACTCCAGAGCAGGCTGCCTACCAGTGAATTTCAGCTCCAAGCAGTTTTAAATCCCATTTTCAGATATTCCTCATTGTGGAACAGGTATTACATGTACCTGCTGGAGGTGGAAATGAGGGCCTTACCCAGTAGTAAGGGTTCAACTTAAATCTGTAGAATCAGCTACTAACCTAATTTCCATGCTTTAAGTAATCAGATGGAGATTACAAATGTTCCAACTCTAGAGACATAGATAATGGCTGGGAGTCAAAGGAAGGGTTTGGAGCATTAGCAATGGGAATCTTCCATGTGTCCCTTAGCCAAATTCTGGAAATCTGGGATGTCAGTGACGGAGGGGTGCAGCGATGGAGAAAGCTAGAAATAATGGGGCTGGAAGAGTCAGCTTATCAGAGGGGATTGGAGTCTGCCTCTCACTTCTGTACTTTTTCCTCCCTACCCCGTATCCTTTTAGTAGGAAGATGTGCTCAGAAATGCAAAAAATGGTGTCCCACAGGGTCTGGATTGCTATTGACTCAGGTGTCTGAGGTAGCAATGGGACTTGCTAACTGTGGTGAGAATCAGAATTGGGTGGTTGTGGTGTCACAGGTCACAGAGAGCCATCAAACTTGGATCTGGGCCTCGGCCAGGGGTTACTAACGGTAACAGCTCCCTGGCACGTTTCTCAGGTCCCAGGGGAGAAGAGCTCCCCACGACTTCCTTAGAGCCCAAGCCCTCAATAGTTCCCCGCTTCCCTTGACTCCATTGTGATTTGCTCACAAATAGGCTTTTAGTGTTTAGATCATAATCTCCCCAGAATCTCTATATTTCCCAGGTGATATCTTTTATTATATTTTTATATCTCCAACAATTCTCTGGGATAATAGCAACGTTTTGTGCCCCTACCATATCCTAGAACAATCTGAAAAAATATTCACTGGCAACTGCTTGCCTCTAATCTTCACTATCAGCCTCACTGTATAAATGAAGAAACAAGCTCATTTAAGTTAAGCAGTAGAGCCAGGATGCTAACTCAGGGATCGGCAAACTGCGGCTCGCGAGACACATTCGGCTCCTGGTTTGCCGCTCTGTTGACTAATGAGTTTGCCAACCACTGGGATAGGAGCTTAATCACAAGGAACAACAACAGCCTGTAATTATTGGAATCAAGAGTTAGGTCAGTGGTAGGCAAACTCAGTCAACAGAGCGGCAAACCACTGCTCACGAGCCGCAGTTTGCAGACCACTGCCCTAACCCATGTCTCTCTGTCCCCAGAGCCCAAAGTCTTACAGCTTTCCTCATATAGGTCTGCTACTCTCTTACCTTTCTCATCTGTTTCCCACAGCTGTGACCTCGCTCTCACCCCCAGCCATGTTCTCAACAGAGGTTTTGTCTCTGAGCTGAGTGATAGATACGGCATGAAATTTTCTGTTGCTCTTTCTCTACTCTCTTTTAACATAGCATGGGCTTAGTGGATGTGAACAGTAAATGTTACAGTTCCCATGCTGTTCCTCATAAAGATTTAAAAGAAAATAGAGAGATAAAAGCAAAGTGATGCTACTAACTCAAGTGTTATGTCTGTTAGTTATAACACAATAAAGGGACAGAACCAGTCCCAGAATACCCAGAATACCACAGAAGTTACATTTAGAAGATAAATGCAAGGTATTTAGAAAGCACCTCATAAAAAATGTATGCTGTACTATTATGGCCTCCAAGCAAAGCAGGCAATTTGTCAACAAATCTTTACAGGGAAACTATTATGTGACAAGCATGGTGGAGGTGGCTGCAATGCATCTGCCTTGCTTTATGAGTCTGATCTTTCCTATTGAACGCCTTATAAACTTTGTAACCTTCCTGTGGTTAGGCTAACTATTATAATTTTAAGGAGATTGTGCTAAATGACATGCTAGCAGTGCCAGTGAATATTTTTTAAGATTGTACTTTATTAGGTTCATTTATTTTTATGACTTCTTTTGTCAGGAAAGATGAGAGTGTTTCACATATGATGACATTCTTATAACTTGTAATTTGGTTAATAATTACAGTATAGAACTTCATTTTTTACTTCAAGAACTGATATTTGAATGTGGGATCAAATCCCTCATGACTTTTCTGTAGCTCTCATTTCTCCAGATCTACCTTAGTGAAGCTCCGTTTAAAACACAAAGTAAGTCAGAGACCTGGTCTGTTACTCAAGTTCTATCAGGCTAGCAACCCAAGCCAGGGAAATATCTCATCAATGGTTTTAGTTAAAAAATAAGTAAATAAAAACTTAATCTTAATGCCATTTACCTAATATTAGAAAATATTTCATTAGCAAGCAAATACCTCATTTTTTAAAACTCAACCTTAACCACTTTATCCTCTGAAGCCTAAATTGTCCACCTAGCTCCTCTGGTCCTGCACCAATGTGCATTGTAAAATTCGCTCCACAGTGCCTTGAATGATGGTCTGCTTGTCAGGCAGTGTTCTCCTTCTCTTCCTTTTTATCTGTTCTTGTTCCCACTCTCCCAGGAGAATCCCAGGGCTCTGTGTAAAATGCTCAGTTACAGAGCAGAGCTACATCCTAATACCACAAATGGGTGAGGGTTCGCCAAGCTGAGAAGGCCTTCTGTAAAACCTACAGACAACGGGCTACGTGGTTGAAAAAGATCAGAGCCCTTGCAATAGAAGTCAGGCGGTGACCCAGCTGCTTTTTTTTTTTTTGTATCCATTCTAAGAAGTTATCATTTTCATGAAAATAAGGTGCTTATTCCACCACAGAAATTTTAGCTTTGGAAAGCATCTCTTTGTAGTTCTGAGGATAGTATTTTTCAGGCTTGTTTTTGTCTTCCATGTTTGGATGTCCGAATTTTCGCTTTTTGAGGCTTATGATTCCTCAGTATTCTAACCTGTGGTAGCTAAGCCAGCAAGCACACTGTACCTAAGGTAAAAGTTGAAATAACTAGGGAGCTAATTCACACTAAAACCTATTTTTTTTCTTATTTTCCAAGCTTTCTTTTGTTATGTCTATAAAATTGCTTCAAACTATTTTATTTAGGAAATGCTAATTTTTCTATGCAATGCTACATTTCTTTTGCTCTTCCTGCAGAATAGTGAGTGAAGTATGTCTATAACAATATGACTTATAGCTATCACTTCATTGTATCTCCTTTATTAATTCTTATAGGAGTATTAAATTAAAGGTACTAAATATATATTTTTTATAAATTCTGTTAGCAAGATAAGCTTCTGTTGGAAGATTACTCTGATGTTATATTTTTATATAACTCTTGAACAAGAAATTATTTCTGTTTGACCCAATAGTCTGTGTTGTTGATGAGACCCCAAGCCTTGAGAATCAGAGGTTGGTACAATCTCAGTGAATAAAGCAATGCCTTATTGATTTTAGAGTAAAACCAAATCAAAATTTCCATGACTATTATAGACTGAATGTTTGTGCCCCCCCAAATCATAACTTCAAGTAGGCAGAGAACCTGAATAGACATTTCTCCAAAGAAAACATATAGTGGCCAACAGGCACATGAAAAGATGCTCAACATCATTAATTAGCAGGAGAATATGAATTCAAACTGCAATGAGATATCACGTAAACATGTCAGAATGGCTTCTATAAAAAAGACAACAAAGTATAAGTGTTGGTAGTGATGTGCAGAAAAGGGAGTCTTTGTGCACTGTCAGTGGGATTGTAAACTGGTGTAACTACTATGAAAAACAGTATGGAAATTCCTAAAAAAACTAAAATTAGAACCCAAATAATAACCCAGCAATCCCACTTTTGATAATGTATCTGAAGAAAACAAAAACATTAAATTAAAAAGATAAATGCACCCCATGTTCATTGTAGCATTATTTATAACATCCAAGACATGGAAGCGATCTAGGTGTCCATCAGTAGAAGAATTGATAAAGAATGTTACTGAGCCATCAAAAGAATAAAATCTTGCCATTTATGGCAATATGAATAGGCCTAGAGGGTATTCAGTTAAGTTAAATAAGTCACAGAAAGAAAAACCATTTAATTTCATTTATATGTAGAATCTAAAAATTAAAACAAATAGAAACAAACTCATAGGTACAGGGAACAAACTGATGGTTGCAGGAGGAGGAGGACAAGATGGACAGAAAAGGTAAGGTAAAAGGAATTAAGGAGAAACTGCCAGTTATAAGTAATGGAGATGTAGTCAATAATATTGTAATAACTATGCATGATGACAGATGGTTATAGGCTTATTGTGGTAAGATGACTTTCAAGGTATATAAATATTTAATCACTATATTGTATATCTGAAACAAATATAATTAAAAGTTTTTAAATTAAGGAATAAATGAACAATTTTCACAAGGTCACAAAATGCTATATTTGAAAAATTGATTCATATTTTAATAATTATGTATTTTGTGTATTGATTTCTTATTCATAAAATAAGAATTAATTTTGTTTTTAATTATCAGGAAACAAACCTAAAAATGCTTAATAAAACTTTAAATCAATTTGTAAATATAATTCTAAAAGAGGGCATGGAGGGATAAATGGTGATAACCGAAGAATTGAATTGGGGTGATGCGCACACAATACAGTGTATAGATGATATGTTGTGGAATTGTACATCTGTAATCTGTATAATTTTGTTAACCAGGGTCATCCCAATAAATTCAATAAATAAATAAATTCTTAATCATGATTGTTAAGAAATTTGATCCTTTGCAGAAAGATCTATATTATAAGAGAATTTTCTAAAATGAAAACACTCAAAAAAAGCAAGTACAGTGGTACCTCAAGATACGAGTTTAATTCGTTCTGTAACCTTGAGGTGTTGGGAACTATGAGACACTCGAGTCGGGGTAAACTGGTGGGTTCTGTGCAGCCGGCCGATCCGAGAGATTACTCCTATCTCAAATGTTGCTCGTATTTCAAAGCAAAAATCGCTCGCTCGATGGCTGGTATCTCCAAAATCTCGTATGTTAGGGCACTCGTATTTCGAGCTACCACTGTATTGTTTTAAAGACTTAAATTATTTCAATATGGATAATAGAGTTATATGCTTTAAAGAAAATTCAATGCAACTATTCAAAGGCATTCTGTAATAATAGAGATTGAGGGGATATTGTGTGCTTTACAAGGTTTGTGTATATTTTTAATCTCTTTGTTTTTTTTATTTGCTTTTTTGCTTTCTTTAGTTGCCTTTTTTGTTGTTTGTTCTTTTAAATTATTGGCATTTTTTTGCTTTATTTATTTCTCTCACTCTGTTACTGAAGCATTCCAGTGTGTTTTTTTTTAATTGACCTAGAAACTGATTCATTCACTGATTAATAATGACAAAGTCATTCAGCAGACATATGGAGCTCTGAAGGCAGCATTAGTGATGTGGTCTGACAGCACTACCAAAAATTCTTTTTAACATATATATATGTGTATGTGCATATATATATATATTGATTTCAGAGAGGAAGGAAAAGGGAAAGCAAGAAAGAGAGAGGTATATCAATGATGAGAGAGAACCATTGATTGGCTGTCCTTTGCAAGTCCCACATTAGGAGTCAAGCCTGAAACTTGGGCATGTGCCCTGACCAGGAATCAAACCCATGACCTTCAGGTTCATAGGTCTATACTCAACACTGAGCCACACGGGCCGGGCTAGACCAGTGATTCTTGATTGTAAACGAGGCTAGCTCAGAGTCTGCTCTGAATATCAAATACACAACTAAAGCAAGAGGATCTTACACATAAAACTGTCCAGCTGATAAGGATTAAAGCTACATACTTCCCCAGCTTTGCTTACGAAATAAGCTTTCTGCTAAGTTAGAAATTCACCCTGGTAGGATACAGTTTAGCACAGCGAACAGGTGAATTTGGGATTTGGGGGGCTTCTTGGCTTTACTTGAAATTATGTCATAAGTTACTGAAGCTCCACTATTACTTTTCAACTCCTGTTTTATTTGTACTTCCGTTTGGATAATTTCCATAGCTCTCTCTTCAAATTTACTGATATTTTCTTCTGCACTATCTAGTCTGCTTATAGATTTGAGTTTTTAATTTTTGATATTGTATTTTTTTATCTCTGTCATTTTCTTTTATATAGTTTTCATTCCCCTGTTGAAATTTCTTATTTTTCATTATCTTTTTTCCCTTTAAAACCTTGAGCATTTTTATAGTTGCTCATGTAAAGATGTGGCCTTCTGATTTACTCATTTGGGCTCTGTTTTATTGAATAATTTTTATACTAGTTATGGGTCACATTTTTCTGTTTCTTCTTGTGTGTAGTAATTTTTAAAATTATAGTCTGCATGTTATAAATGCTTTATTGTTGACTGTCAGGATTTTATTGTCTTCATTATTAGAAATTTTCCTCATTCAAACCTGTAAAGAATTTTTGTGAGTTTATTTGGTTGCCGGGAAGCAAAGACTCAAGGTACTGAGATAATGCTCCAGATGTTGGCAGTTTTTCACCTCGTTTTATAAATTACCATCAAAGGAGGAGATTTAAGTAGGTTACATGAAATCCCTTGGCGATAGATTAAGGAGGTGGAAGAAAGCAAAACAGGGAAAACCTCTGGGTTTGGGTAAAAAGTAAAATGATAAATGCATTCTTGTTTTTACTTAGGTGGGTACTGGACAGTTAACAGTCAACAATTAACGTGATAACAACAACAATGAGGGAATTAGTGGTCTCTGCCCCGGGTTTCCTCTTGCCTTGGTTGTGCCCTGAGGGGTCTGGAAAAGGGAAGTTACCCTGACATTCCAAAGGAATGTTATCATAGATGCAAAAAGACAATAGGCTCAATTAATATCAAAGTGGATCTTTGGGAAGCTACTGGCCTAGGACATGACTACCCACCTTAGACTTTTTAACTTTAAAAGTTTTCATTTCAGACCATCCTTTGTGGTTATTTTAGATCTGAGTCTGCAAGGCTGCCATGCAGGCTTTCTCTGAGTTCTCATTAGCATGTAGCTTCTTTTTGTCCACATCCATAAGCATTTAATTTACTTGCAGTAGAACTTGATTCTTTTGTGGTAGAACTAGATTAGCCCTTCTCTTAAGGTTTCGCCTTCCTGGAGTTTCTGCTAAATCTGCATTGTTCCTTAGGTTTTCTTCATCTTTTGCACAGTCAGAAAACAAACATCTTGTTGTTCTGTCTAGTTCTGGGAGTTCAAATCTTAGCTCTTCAGTTCTTTCTTAGTGCTATACTAGTCCCCCTTCATTTCAACTTGCAAACACTCTGCTTACTATTCAGCCAAGGATTCAAAGAATCTCTCTGATGATTTCTGGAACTCCTCTGCACAGCCCACTTCCCTCCCAAACCTTGCCATTCCAATTTCAGCCACCCACCGCACTGGCTCTGAATTCTGACCTCCGTCCCCTCAGCTCAGGGAGTCTCCTGTGCTCCTTTGCGCTCTCTCCCTGAGCCACAGTCTATATATAATGAGACATCAGGCAGAAAGCTGGGACAATTGCAGGGCCCATTTCATTTTGCCCTTCTTTTAAGGATCACAGTTTTGTGCTGCCTTTTGTTCACTGTCTAAAAGCAATGCTTCCATGTCCTCCCCATGCCACACCCCATTTTATAGTTGTTTTTTGTTTTGTTTTGTTTTGTTTTGTTTTGTTTTGGGGGGGTGGCTATTGTGATGCCAGCTCCTGTGTTGTGGCTGGAAGTAGACTTTATTTGCTTTACTCTTGTTCAATTCTGGCAACAAACAAATTTATGCACATATATTATGTTTTTAGAGGCTTAACATTAAACCAAATAGAATAAACTCCACAGCAAGTAGAGTCAATTAAAATTCTTCTCTCACCCTTGCCCTACCCCAGTTGGCTCAGGATTTTAGCAGGATCATTTAAATGCTCAGACATTTGCATGTACATTTGTATTTTGTTCCTTTTGTTCAGCTCAGGGGTTGTCAAAGTTTACCAAGCATGAGAATGACTATACAAATCAATGCTCCTCTACTTAAGGTGAGAAGCTAGAAAAAGAGGGCTAGGCAGTCAGTCAGGGATTGGACCACAGCAGGAGAGAAGGGAAGTAGAACTTTACAGACAAGGAGACAAACCAAAGTACCTAGAACTAGACTCTACGAGGCGGGAACCTGACTGGGAGGATAAAACTAGACCCCGCTAGGTGGGAACTGTGATGTCTCGTCAGACCTGAAGTGGCAGTCCTCAATCAGGTCCTCCCCCAGATGAGAACTTGAGCTTTGAAATAATTGACTGAATTCTCTTGTATTATTCATTATTTATTATTTTTTTCATAGGAACAACTTTTGTCCAACCCTGTATATCTAATCTAACATAAGAATTGTCTGGTTGGAATCTTTATTCTCTGCATCAGAATGAGGGTGCACCTGAAATTGCGCTCCATGATCATGATTTAAAGCATGGGCTCAGAAGTGAAAATGCCTTAGAGACCTTAGGAGGAGGATGTAACATCTAGTGTGCTACAATATTGTTTTCTTTTGGTCTTTAAAATGGTCGTAAGAATAATTCCAGGTTTATAGGGTTGTGAGGATTAAATGAGCTAGTCAATGTAAATCACTTAGTTTACACAGAGTAAGCACCCAAAAATGTCTGCTAGTATTATTCGGTATGTGAGTACATTTGAGTTTGCCTGCGGGCAACTCCCGCTCTCTAGTTTTTAATGATGCCACATTATTCAGAGATGTCCTTTCTTTTCAGTTTCATATTAACATCCTGGCCTAATGGTATAGAATCAGTGTGTAGATGGATTATTCTTGAATATGCTCATTTGGGTGTTTAACATCCTCCGCCAGAGAAGCACTGTATTTTACAGGCTCTGTTTTGGATACAGTACAGGCATCTGATTGGAAATATGCCCAATTTTCTGTCATAGCCTAAAATCAGCATCTGGCATTCTTGGCTAAATATTTGTGGTAATGTTAATGTGAAGTCTTTTACTGTTTAATAAACAAATAAAAAGACAAATTTAACTTTTGAAAGTGGATTTTTCTACATTAAAAAAAGTTTCAATATTATTTTCTGGAAAACCCACTACACCTTTAGTTGACACATTATATACTAATGTTTAGAGAATATAGCTTTATTTCATTCTCATCTGGAAAAAAAGCATTTGGAAATGCTTACTCTTATGCTTTGAGGAAAATATTTGTCTTCAAGTCCTCCAAGATTAGAATTTTTACATACAGTAATTATAATTTTGTCTAGTTTTATTTGCTTATTAGTTCTGAGGGGGGAAAAAAAGTAATGCTATTTTTTAAAAAGGTTTTAGTAGAATCATTTTTATATACACAATCTTTTTTCATATTGTTTTAAAAGGAATATATACCTTTTATAATTCTAAGAATTCAACTGCTGTAAAATACTATGCTCTGAAAGAGAAAAAAACAAAGCAGTAAAGAAATTTTCATATATTGGTTAATTTATATCAATATTAAGGGAAATTGTCCCACATGGTTTTGAAACATTAAAAAAGCAATTAAACCACCAGACAGAAAAAAGTCTTTGTCATGCTACCATACTCATGGCTTGGGTTGAATAAAGAAATAGAAGACAAATTTTCTAAAGCAAATCTCTCTTGTCTTGTGCTTACAGGCCTTTTTCTAAAAAGCAGGCTCAACCAACGTTTTCAGCATCTGGTATAATTTTGAAATTCAATGTTTTTATTATATCCAAAATATAAGGATATAGTGAGAATATTTGGAGGATTTTCATCATCTGAGTTATTATGCAATAAAATTTTGTTGCCTTAAACTGAAAATACAAAACTTCGTTACACAGAATTTTCCATTAATGAATAATTGAGCATTAGCTAGCCGATGATAGGTATTCTTCAAAATACATTATTTTGAGGGAATAAATAAGTAGGTAAAAACAAGCTAATATTTTACTATAATTCAGCACAGATCAGCATAGCTAAATAAAATTCAACTTTCTAGATATAAATATTTCTTATATTTAAGTAAAATAATACTGATTTTTAAAACTTTATCTTAGTAACTTTTCTGTAAATACATATTATGTGTGTGTTTTGAAAGAAATTAGCATAGAATTGAATTAAATTCCTGTCTTATGGAATAGAATTTTAGTATTTTGTCCAATTTTTCAGCCAAAAATAGAAATAAATATTATGACATATGACGTAATTAGTCATATAGCCTATTTACACTTGAGAAATATGCTTATCATATATTTAATTTCTCTGTGATGACAATGCATTGTACAGAAGTCCCTGCTTGTTAATAAAATAGATAATACTCCTTGAACACATAAGCTTCAGAGCATGGTACAGATTTTTAATATTGATGTAACTGATTCATGGAAATCATTATTTCAGACTATGGAATTGGTTTGACGGTGTGAATATGCTCTGCTTTTTACTAGATTCAAAAGCGGGGTGGTAAAACAAAACAAATACCAAGTTTCTTATTTCTTTAACTGTAGTTGAAACAGGCTAATTTTTAAAACATATGATGAAGGCAAAAAAGCTGAAAACAGAGGTACTAAATTTACCTGCTCAATTTTTAAAATGAAGTTGTTTGCAAAGGACCTGAATAGACATTTCTCCAAAGAGGACATACAGATGGCCAATAGACATAGGAAGAAATGCTCACCATCACTAATCATCAAAGAAATGCAAATTAAAACCATAATGAAATATCACCTTACATCTGTCAGAATGGCTATCATTAAGAAAACACCAAACAAATGTTGACAATAATGTGGAAAATGAGAACTATGGTGCCCTGTTGGTGGGAATGCAGATTGGTGCAACCACTGTGGAAAAACAGTATGAAAGTTCCTCAAAAAATTCAAAATGGAACTGCCTTATTACTCACTTTCAGTTTTGAGTATATAACAGAAGAAACCCTAGACACAAATTTGAAAGAATAGGTGCACCCTGATGTTCATTGCCATGTTATTTACAACTAGTAAAGGAGATTAATTAGAAGAAATACTTTAATATTGCTATTCGCCTCTTCTCTATAATAGAAGTGTCAACCAAATTCACAATCAACAATGACAGATCAAAACACACACTTGCTGCCAGCAAGAGCTTTATTCGTATCACACATGCATGAGCCAACTTGGTCTTTTAAACATATAGAATAAACTTGCTTAATTAGACCTGCTTTCTGATGTAGCTATATTTTTTCTAGCCCAGTGAAAGACCCCAACTTCTCTTTCAGGTAATTGTAAGCAAAATAGCAGTAAATATCAACATGAAGCAGATTATTATTGTAGATCACACAGGGAGAACAAAGGGTAAAATATTTAACTACAGCAGTGTTTTACTGTATTCTGTGCAGTGAGAAAACCTAAAGTTATTTTCAAAGTCCACTATTTCTTCTTTTCAGTCAGGTCAAGTTTCTAAACTTTCTAAATCTCCAGTTTCCAGCTAATGAAGAGAAAATCAGATTCCACCGAGTCTCCTACCTCCCTACTCCAGGATTTCTGTGAGGATCAAATGAGATGAGGGAAAACACTTCACAGGCATTTGGTTAAAGTGTAAAATGTTTCCACCTACCCTGTTTCCCCAAAAATAAGACATCACCCGAAAATAAGACCTACTTCCAGTTTTGCCTCTCGTTGTAATATAAGGCATTCCCCCTGAAAATAAGACCTCCCCGATAATAAGGCCTCCCCTGAACATAAGGCCTCCCCAGAATATAAAACTCCCGAAGCTACTGTAAGGCGTCTGACTCCTGATTTAAAGAGACCTCACACTGCCTCAACAGCTCCGGTTGCGCTGTGGCCAATCAGTGAGCTGGTTTGTGATGACAACTACTACCATACTGTATATAGGTAATACATTTTCTTTTTTTGTGTACCATATTCTTCTTCATGGAAAAATAAGACATCCCCTGAAAATAAGACCTAGCTCATCTTTGGGAGCAAAAATTAGTATAAGACACTGTCTTATTTTTGGAGAAACAGGATAGGTATAAAGCATGTCATGTTCCTGGGCTAAAGAAACTGCAAGGGGGCTAGTCAACACTAGCAAAAGGAAGCTGGGTGTTGCTAAATGACATCATTACCCGGTGCCCACAGCCATCATTTCTGGGCTTGACTGGGCTGTGGGCTGCATTTTGTGCCCTGGTAGCTCAGCAGTATCTGCTGAGATTTAGTGGGTGGTTCTCGGGTGTATGGCAGGGCCTGTGTCCCACTTGGGGGAAGCCGAGTGTTGCTTTGTTGGGTGCCATTTCTCTGTAAATGGCCAATGTATATCACTGCAGCTCCTGCATTGAGCATCTGCCCCCTAGTGGTAGGTGAGCATCATAATAACCAGTTGGACAGTCAGACTCTTAGCATATTAGCCTTTTATATATATAGCCTTTTATACACACACCAAAGGCCTGGTGCACAAAATTCGAGCACAGGTGAAGGTGTCCCTCAGCCCAGCCTGCACCCTCTCCAATCTGGGACTCCTTGAGGGATGTCCAACTGCCCATTTAGGTTCTGCCTGCCAGCCTAATCACCCCCTAACTACTTCCCTGCCAGCCTGATTGATGCCTAACTGCTCCCCTGCCTGCCTGTTTTCCCCTAACTGCCCTCCCCTGCAGGCCTGGTCAACCCTAACTGCCATCCTCTGCAGGCCTGGTCAACCCTACTGCCCTTCCCTGCAGGTCTAGTCCCTTCCAATTACTCTCCCTTACAGGGCTGAGTTCCCCCAACTGCCCTCCCCTGATGGCCTGATCACCTGCCCATGACTGCTCTCCCTTGCAGGCCTGGTCCCTCACAACTTCACTTATCTGCTGGCCATCTTGTGTCCACATGGAGGCAAAATGTTTGACCACATGGGGGCAGTCATCTTGTGTGTTGGAGTGATGACCAATCTGCATATTACCCTTTTATTATATGGGATTATATAGAATAGAGGCCTAGTACCTGGGTGGTTTGCCCTGAAGGATGTCCTGGATTAGGGTGGGGGTTCCCTTGGGGCATGGGGTGGCCTGGGTGAGGGGCCTTTGGTGGTTTGCAAGTTGGCCACGGCCCAGGAGACCCAAGTAGAGGCTCTTATATCTGGGATTTATTTATCTTCTATAATTGAAACTTTGTAGCCTTGAGTGGAGGCCTAGGCCGGCCAGGGCGTGGGGAAAGTTTGGCTTCCTCCATTGCCAGAGAAACCCAAGCCTCCCTCCTGTTTGCTCTGTCGCTATAGCCATCTTGCTTGGGATTAATTTGCACCAGCTCCTGATTGACTGGTGGGCGTGGCTTATGGATGTAGCAGAGTGGTGCTTAATTTGCATATTACTCTTTTATTAGATAGTATATAGATAGTAAAAAGTTAGGGAAGTAACCCAAGTTCCCATCAATAGACAGGTGAATAAAAAGCGTGGCACATATATACAATGGAATAGTACTTAACCATAAAAAATAATGAAATCTTAGTATTTGAATAGATCTAGGGGTCATTATGCTCAGGAAAATAAGTCAAGAGAAAGACAAGTATATTATTTCACTTATATGTGGAATCTAAAGAACAAAATAAATGAGCAAACAAAATAGAAACAGACTCATAGATACAGATATCAAACTGATGATTGACAGACGGGAGAGGTTTCAGGAATGGAGTGTAAAGGTGAAGGATTGAGAAGTACAGATTGGCAGTAATGAAATAGTCATGGGGATGTAAAGTACACATAGGAAATATAGTCTACCATATTATAATAACTATGCAGCCTGCCAGTTAGGCACTGAAAATATCAGGAGAACACTTTGTAAAGTATTGAATATAAACTATAATTAAAAATAAAATTAAACAAGTAAATTAAATGAAGGGTTTATAAAATGCATTAATCATTTGTGACTCTTTTTCCCCCAAGAAATTGTATTCTTTATTTAGCTTATTGTCTTTTTGCATCTCTAATAACATACCTTTGGAATTTCAGGGTAACTTGTAACTTCCCTTTCTCTGGACCCCTCAGGGTACAACATATAGAGACCACAAATTCTCTCATGGTTAGTTATCTTGTTTTTTGTTGACTGTTAACTATCCTGTATCTACCTATGCAAAAGAGGTATGTGTCTATCATTTTACTTTGCATCCAATCCCAGAGATTCCCCTCTATTTTGCTTTCTCTTGCCTCCTTAATCTATCACCAATGGGTTTCATGTAATCCACTTACATCTCCTCCTTTGATTGTAGTGCATAAAATAAGATGAAAAACCACCATTCTCTGGAGCATTAGCTCGATACGTTGAGATTCTGCTTCTCAGCAATTATCAACAGTTTGGCTCAAATAAACTCACAAAAATTCTTTACAGATTTGAATGTTTTTATATGTTAACAGTATAAAAATGTATGTTGCAGTATCTAGCAGTTTATATTTTACATTTTTCAAGAGTTTTAAAATATGTAATTACACTTGAATTGTACCACAGCCTTTAGAGTGAACCAGAATAGATAATGTTAACATTTTATAGGTGAGTAAACCATTCTGAATGTATATTTAATTTTCCTTTCTAATACATGTGTATGTGTGCTCACACACGTGTGTGTGTGTATGTGTGTTTATGTACAATATGCATATAAATAGTAATGTTTGTGCTATTATAGAAATAACTGAAATTATATGAAAGGCAATCCTAGATTCTCCAAATTCCACCAACATTAAAAAAATGATTTCACCACATAACATTTAGGTTAAACATTTCTTCTACAAACATTTATTATTGAGATGTCAAAGTACTTTTGTTTATACCTAGTAGGAATAAAAAAGAGCCATCAATATCCTAACATTTATAAAAGTAAAAACATCTTTTGGAATACTTATGGAGAAAACTCATGCATGAAAACACAATTACAATTCATCCACATAGTCAGCATATATGTTTTGAACACCAACTGTGTGCCAGATAGCATTCTAGGCCCCAGGCACATAGCAGGGAACAAAACAGATAAAATTCCTGGTAGGTAAGGACCTTGCTTTGCTTCCTGATCAAAGTTGGCCAAAGTGGTTTCCTAGGAAGTGTGTCTATAAAAGAGATCAATGTGAAAAGTCTCAGATCCATGATTCCTAGTTTCTGTAATGGCAGGTTCTTTAGAAACTCTAGAAAGCAAATATTTAAGAGGAAAGAAAGAAACTAAATTTCACCCTATCTATGTAAACATGCAGATTGATTCCTAACCAGGTAACAAAAGCGGCATAAATCTAAACACCAACAACTGATAAATGCCATTGAAGAGATATTTGTCTTTTTTACATGAAGAAAACCTGAGTTTTCCGATGGTCCCTCTCCAAAAATACCAGAATGTGAGAGGTCTAATCTAAGTCCCATTTCCAGATGTAGGATCAGGTTAAATCTTGTCTCAATAAAAAGAGATAATTACATGGCCAGTCTGCAAGAATCTCAATTGGACACAGAAATGGAAAACTGCAAGATCAAGATCTTTCCAACTGACTCTATCATTTGGCTCAATATTTGGGAATATTTTAAAGGTCCTTTCCCAGGAGACTCCCTCTAGAAAGAAAAAAAAAATTTTCTTAAACTGAATGAAGAGACATCTGGTTTGCTTAGAAATTATTTCTAATTACAAAGTACAAAAATCAAAGAAGAGAGCATTTCTCTATATTGTTTATTATTTGGCCGGTTTTGGGGGCTTGAATCTCTATTGTTTGTACTCATAAGTGTTTCTTCCTCCCTGTTCTCCTTCTCAACTTAAGCTATTATCATGTTATAGTAAGAAGTGAAAAGTCAGAGGGAAATAAGGAAGTGATGTAGTCTAAACAGGGCCACCCAAGCTCCTCAAGAAAGATAAGAAGAAGCCTCTCTATCAAGATGTTCAGAAAGAGACATCCTCTTGTCTTTGTGACCTACAGTAATATTTAAAAATACATTAAACTGGGAAAGTAAGCCCTATACTTAACCAAATTTCCAATTCTATTTATAGGGGCAGAAAACAGCTGATTCTCAATGTTTCTCATAAAATCTAAAACACTTTTCTAGTTTCAAGTTGAATAATATTGCTTCTTTAAACTTTATTATGGAATATTTTAGAAACGCCAAAAGGTAAAAGAATACTGTAATAAATACGGCAAAACCTGGCACTCAGTATAAAAAAATTAAACATTATTAATACAACAGTATATTTTATGTCTTTCTCTCTCTGGAAACTACTAATATTCTCTTTTTCCTTTCCCCAGTATAAACATTATTCTGTTTCACATTGATTATTTACTTGCCTATTTTTATTCTTACATTTGTATGTATCCAGTAAAATAAAAAGATACAATTTTGAATGCTTTCCAACTATAAAAATATGTGTATTTCCTCAACATAATGCTTTGGAAATATTTGTTACTGAGCCAAATTGTTCTCCCAAGTGGTGGAACCATTCATACAACTATATCATTCTTTATGCATTTAATTTTTTCTCTGTTATTTGATACTATTCACATTAAATGGTAAAGGAAAGGGGGTCACAACTGAAAAATAACGAATCCTCTTTCCCTTTTATCTTTTCTCACTTGAAAACTTACTGGGGAAGAGGAATGGAAAAAAGATAACTAGGGAATGATACCATCTGACTGACTACTGCATTTTCTATCCATGTGTTACTTAATGAGTTGGTCTCAGTATTGAAGGAAAACAAAATCAAACAATGATAATGACCAAGAATCTTATCATTAAAAGTGACATTGAGATGTCATTTGGCTCATTATTCCATATTTAGAGTACATATCTTAGAATTAAAAAATAATAATATTTGAGTCTATTGTACCTGACTAGTTGAGTTGCCACATCCTAGTGATGTAAAGAAAAAGATCAAACTGATTCAAGGACAACACTTTAGTATCCATTTGGGACAAGCACTTGAGCCACCACAAAAATACAAATGATAAACACTTATTCCTGATTCCACATTAAACAATAAGCAGTACCATAATTTCTCATGTATAACTTAATTTCTTTATTCAGTGGTTCTTCAACTTATTTTGATAGGTTGCCATTTAATCAGTGTGGATTCAAACTATAGTGAAATATATGTTCTTATTTTCTAACAGTGTTTATTATGTGTTCAGTGAATAGTTCATTAAATATCTTATACTAGAGGCCTGGTGCACAAAATTCATGCATGGAGGGGAGTTCCCTGCACTCAGCCTGCACCCTCTTCAATTGGGGACTCCTTATAGGATGTTCGACTGCCATTTTAGGCCTGATCACAATCAGACATCCATCTCATAATATGGGACCACTGGCTCCTGACTGCTCACTGACTTGCCTGCCTGATTGCCCCTAACTGCCTCTGCCTGCCACCCCTAACTGCCCTCTTTTGTAAGCCTGATGTCACTCCCAATGGTCCTCTTCTGCTGGCCAATTTGGTTCTGATTGTTTGGTTCCTATGCCAGCAACAAAAACCTTCACTTCCTAGGCAGCTATTGGCTCCCCACAGAACCCAGATTTGGTTCTCATTGGTTGGTTCCTATGCCAGAGGCTCCACCTGCTAGGCAGCCATTGGTTCCCCGTAGCACCCAGATTTGGTTCTGATTGGTTGGTTTTAATGCCAAGCAGCATCAGAAGCTCCAGCTTATAGGCAGCCAATGGCTCCCCACAGTACCCAGATTTGGTTCTCATTGGTCAGTTCCAATGCCAGTCATCATCAAAAGCTCTGCCTCCTAGGCAGCCATTGGCTCCCCACAGCATGCACCTTTGGTTCTGATTGGTTGGTTCCTTATACCAGTCAGCATCTCCAGGCCTATCTCTGGGCCTGATCAAAGAGGTGGGGCTTAACAGCTGCCCAAAGAGAAAGAAAAGCCTGGCTGCTGACTAAGATCAGAAAGAAAGAAAGAGAGAAAGAGAGGGGTAAGTACACTGAGGCTGCAGATCAGACCCCAACTCACTTTCTCACCTGGGTAGTCAGTGCTCGGTTGCCAGGTTTCAGATGGGCAACCCAACACTGACTTCTGGATGGTCTGTATTTGGTCGCAGGCTTGGTCTCTTCCCTAACCTAAAGCTGTAGTCTTGGGAAGGTCCTCCCCACTCCGATGGCCAGCTGGGAATGACCTGTGTGCCAAGGAGGTTCCCAGGACCCAGATAAGTATGCAAATTAACTACCACCTTGTTGGGTTAATTTGCATACTTACTCTGATTGGCTGTGGTATAGTGGAGGTATGGTCAATTTACATGTTTTTCTATTATTAGGTAAGATGTTCACCTTCCTCACATGCAAGAACATCACTACCACTCTATCTTTTAAGAGGATTTTTGATCTGATGCTTTCCTAATGCTTTAGAATTTTCACAAGAAAGTGTTAATCTATCCTTGGAAACTTTATTCCTAGTATAGGGACAGAAGGAAATCAAAGTAGTTTAGGGTAAACTTGCACATTTGGAAGCATTTAGCTACTTTTAAATACCTTAAACTTGGAGGCTGACGTATTTCTAATTTTTGGCTTCTTTGGCTCTATAGCCTCTATGAAAAACATCCCTGCCCATCACTAGCCATGACAAGCATTATGTTCTAATGTTTACATTGTATTTGGGTTGCTTCTGAGCTACTCATCAAAACCTTGACTTTGTGGTTTTAATGTAATTTTCATAGAAACATTAAAAACAGATGTATGAGCCAATCAAAAGGCAGAAAATATGTAAATATGGCAATTACATCAGCATAAATAAAAGAGTAATCTGCTTTTTTTTCTGATTCCCACAAAGCAACATAAGATTATTATTTACTCATTGGTATAGAAATATGTTCTGAAATAAAAATAATATGCCTATATTATTTTAGAATCTTACATAATTCAATGATATTAATAAAAATTATAATAACTATGTGTTTTCTTCTTAAATGTAATCAATATCAATTTATTTAACATTTACTTCAGTATAAAATGATTTCAATTTTGTGGATCACATTTCAAATGCTAAAATTATCTATATATATTTTTTAAAGTGTCTGAATATAATTTATTTAGGTAATATAATAAATTCTCTAAATAACTTTGCATCAAATGAGCATGTTAGAAAATATTTCTGGATGCTCAATGAGGAGGAATTAGTTTGATATTACTTTTCTTTTGCTCTATATCACAATTTTATGTAGTTAAAGAATTTTAAAAGTAAAAGGGTCCTTCAAGATTAAGGTCAAATACCTACTTTAGATCTGACAGTCAGATAGTTGCATAGTTAGTTGAGAAAGAAAAAATCAGATTTTAATTACGTGATCTCTGGTTCTTTGATACAAAGTACCTGTGAAAGGGAACAAAATAAAATTCTAAGGATTAAGTTTTACTCTTTGATCACTAGTGTAATAACTTACTTGTTTGGCAATGGGAACAGAAGTTACAATGATTACTTTTTTATTATTATCAATTTTCCTGTTGGGATAGGTGATAGGAATGAAGATTCAGTGGCTCAAAATAAGTACAGAGATCAGAAATGATAAATGCTAGCAAACAGTTCTGTGACCACCAACAATAAACTGTTTATTCAAAAAGTTACATGCAAACCAAACTATTGTGTGTGTGTGTGTTTAAATTTACTTTCAAACTGAATATAGGCAGCCTCTTGATACTGACTAATTCATTGCATCTGACTTATTTCAAACTCAGCTGCCAAATAATTTTAATATTTACTATATACCATGAATAGACTTATCTCAAGAGGTAAAATTTCAGCAGATTTCATTGCCATCTCTCCATGCACTGTAAGCAGTCTAAGAAGGTTGCGTTCACTGCAAGTGGAACATTGTAACTACAGCTTCTTTATACCACACATGAATATAACTCTCACTATTTGAGACATTTGGAGAAATTTATAACTTCATTTATAAGCAACATGAAGTGTTGAAAGAATTTACTACTTGGTATTTTGGTGAGGGAGCACTGGGAAAAAAGGAAGTTAAAGAGACCACCTCAGATAAATGTGGAATTCTTCCAGATTGACAGTTTATGATTCCAATAAGTATGTAATATTGACTAATATAGAATATTAGTTTATATATTCCTTAATTATTGAATGCTTTCTACTGCATTATGATTTTTCTTTTTTACAAAATAAAATTTATTGAGGTGTAATTTACATCAATAAAAGGTACCCATTTTATGTGTACAGAGTGATGCATTTCATAAATTTAAGCATTTAGGTAACATAAATGTTTCCATCACACCACCAGGTTCCCTCCTGCTTCTTTCCAATTCCATACCATATCCTTCTCAGTCCTAGGTCGCCACGGATATACTTTCTGGTATAGATTAGTTTTGCTTGCTTTAGAAGAATATTGAAGTGGAAGACACACTCTGAGTCTAGCTTCTTTGGCTCATTGTAATGTTTTTGAGCTTCATCCGTGTTTTTGCATGGATCGATACTCAGTTGTTTTTATTTCATTGTATAAATATATCAGAAAAATGGTATCCATTTACTTATTAGAGGACATTTTAGTTGTTTCCAGTTTGGCTATTGGGAATAAAACTGTTACGAATATTCTCAAATAAATCAATTAGTGGACATACGTTTTGGGTAAATAATTGAAATGGTTTTATAGTAGGAAGAAAATGCTCTAGAGGTCTCCAAGTGGTTGTAAAAATTCATACTTGCAACCACAATAAATGAGAGTTCCAATTGCTCCAGATCTCTTAAACATTTGTACTGGCAATTAAAAAATTTTTCCCTGTTACCATTCTATCGGGTGTGTGGTGGTATGTGATTGTAGTATTACTTTGTATTCCCCTGGTGGCTAAGGATGCAGAGCATCTTTTAGTATGCTGATTGGCTATGGCTCCCACTTGTTCTTCGTTCCTTCTTTCCTCTTTTCCCATTTTTAGTATTTCCTTTTATTTTCTACTAGATTATTAGCTCACTGTTTTGTTGTTAGGTTGCTACTCAAGGGCATCAAATATTTAACTTTTCGCAGTCTACCACCAAAGATTATACCAGTCTAGGTATAAGGTAAAAAAACAATGAAATATTTATATTTCCCTCTTCCTGTCCTTTGCAATATTGTTTTACACATTTAAACCTATAATAGAACATCATCATTATTATTGTTGTTGTTGTTTTACAGAGAGGAAGGAAGAGGGATAAAGAGTTAGGAATATTGATGAGTGAGAAACACCCATCAGCTGCCTCCTACAAACCCCCCACTGGGGATGTGCCGGCAATCAAGGTACATGCCCTTGACCAGAATCAAATCTGGGACTCTTCAGTCCACAGGCTGATGCTCTGTTCACTGAGCCAAACAAGTTAGGGCTAGCCTTATTATTTTTTATTTCATTGGTGATTGGATCAAGCATGTATGTGAAGAGGGTGGAGGATGTGTTGCTCTGACATGCCAGGGCCTGCATGAGGCTCCTATGCTATGATGTAGAGCTGTAAGGCAGACATGGGAATATTCCTGAAGAGAATTCGAACTTCACATCCTTGAGGTGTGGCTCCTTTTCTAGCTCAAGAAGAGGCTGGGACAAGCTCCTATCCTAATATATAAAAGGCCATGGTTGTAATGACTGATCATGACTGAAGGCTAAACAACCCGGAAGCCCTTCAGTCAGCACTGGGGTGCCATGGTGACCCAGCACTGACTGCCCTGCTACAGCCTGGTGAACCAGCACTGACTATTCAGGGGGCTGAGACCCAGAGAGAGAGGCAGGGTCTGATCTGCAGCCCTAGTGGTAGCTGCTGATCAGTACTTGCCTCTCTCTTTCTCTCCCTCTTTCTTTCTGAGCTTCACCAACATCCGGGCTTCACTTTCTCTCCCAGCCTCCATGGGGGGCTGCTGTTCAGCACCGACTCTCTAATCAGGGCCAGAAATAAATCTGGAGATGCTGACTGACATAGGAACTGACGAGTCAGAACCAAATGTGGGTGCTGTGATGAACCAATGGCTGCCTAGGAAGTGGGGCTTTTGACACTGACTAGCATACAAACCAACCAATCAGAACCAAATTGGCCAGCAAAGGAGGGCAGTTGCCTGGGAGATCAGGCTGGCAGGGAAGGACAGTTGGGGGCAACCAGGCTGGCAGGGAGGGAAGTTAGGGGCAATCAGGCAAGCAAGCAGAGGCAGTTAGGGACAACCAAGCTAGCAGGGGAGGGCAGTTAGGGATGATCAGGCTGGCAAGCAGAGGCAGGTAGGAGTGGGCCTAAACAGGCAGATGGACATCCCCCAAGGGGTATGCAATTGGAGAAGGTTCAGGCTGGGCTGAGGGAACCTCCCTTCCATGCACGAATTTTGTGCACTGAGCCTCTAGTCCTATATAAAAAGGCTTTAAAACCTAAACAACCAAAGACCAGACCACCAAGGCCCTTTGTGGGCTAGCCCTGCGCCTAAGAAAGCAGGTAGGGGCAATCAGGCAGGCAGAGTGGTTAGGGATGATTAGGTAGGCAGGCCAGCAGTTAGGGGTGATCAGGTAGGCAGGCCAGTGGTTAGGAATGCTCAGGTAGGCAGCAGCGTCTTGCAAGGCTGGCCCCACCCCCCAGCAAAGAAAGAGTGAGGCCCAGGCTAGCCAAGCATCGCACCTCTGCCTGTCACCTGCAAAGGGGGGCCACTGGTGGCAGGGCAGGGGGGCAGTGCTGTCCAGATGGTAAGCAGTGGCAGTGGCAGGGTGGGGCCAGCTGCCTGCAGCCTAGGGAAGGAAAGCCCTAATAGGCCCCAATCTCAGGCCAGGTCTAGGGACCCTACCCGAGGGTAGGGTATGCATGAATTTTTGCACATTGGGCCTCTAATTTAGTATAAATTCCACAAAGAACAACAATTCTACTCTTCATTCTATCATTGACTTATGAATTTATCAAAATATTTTGTCTCTGTAAAGGCACTTTTTGTCAGGTATAAAGTGACATATTTACATGCATATTTGTTTGTATCTCTCCCCTTTCCAAAGGTAATTTAAGGCAACTTACAATGAAAGACAGATTTGTGGAGCAGAAATAGAAATATAAAATTATGTCCAAGGAGAAGTGCTAAACATGAAAATATAGCCTGTGTGCATAAGTGAAAAATTGGCTTTGAAGGAATAAATTGTTTCTTCCCAGTCCTCCACGTAATTTTCTCTAAGCCTGTTTAGTAAGGGGACCATACATGCATAGCCCATGGACACAGACAACAATGTGGCAAAGGCTGCGGGACAAAAAGAGGAAAAATGGGGGACAACTGTAATAGTGTCAATAATAAAAAACAAACCTAAAAACTTAAAAATAAGGTAAAGGATTCTCAAACTTCAAACTATAAACTTTTGTTACTTAAAGTTGTTCCATAACTACTTTTTATTTTTTCAAAATTTCCTCAGGTTTCCTAGCTTATTATGTATCAAGAGATGCAGTACAATCTTAAACTAACCTGTCTAACCCACATTTGAATAAATGGCATTAGAAAGATGGTTTGGAGAGGAATTCAAACTAGAGGAGAGACAGAGAGGGTGACTTAATAAGATCATCTGTTGGACAGATAAGGCCAATTTGATGGATCAAGTTTCTAATTTTTTAAATACTGAGCACAGTGAGTGGAAAGTTAAATGCGTAGAAAAATTTCCATTAAGTTAATAGATTTAGTGCCAACTTTCTATGTATTAATCAATAACATTGTTAAGAACTGAAGTTCCCAATATGTTACTCAGTCATCTGATAATGAGGTATATTAACCATATTTTCTGTATTCTCAATGCTCTGGTATCTGGGGTCTTGCTGACTGGAGAGAGAGTGTCCCTCCCAGGCCCAGCTAACTCTTGGGGATAACAAATGTGGGCCTACCTTTGATATAAAACCCCACCAATTCCAGGTCCATACCCCAACCTTTCCTGTATCAGGCTCCTGCAGTCTAAGCATTGTCCCTTCTGTTCAAAAATCTCCCTGAGCATGCCCTAGGGAACGAGGGATCACACTAAGGTTCAGATCTAGCCAAAATTGTCCCGTCTAGTCAATCCTAAACCTGTTCAGCTTGCTTACCCTTCCTCACCCATTCCTTCCTGCAAAAGCCACAATAAAGACTCTCATTCATGGTTTCCCTCACTCCTGCCTCCTGACAACCCTGATGCTTCCCTCCGGGGCTCTGCATGGTGTGGCATGACTTACAAACTACATGGCAATCTTGTCTGACAGTTTCTTTCCCATTTTGGGTTTCCAACGAATTCAAAGACAAATCAGGAAAACCTGCAGAAGCCAGGTAGGAAATTTATAGACTTATTTGACATGTGCTTAGAGCTGTTTTAGTAGTAGATGGCTGTTTGCTATATATTCCCTTGTCCTATAAATCAAGAATGTGTAGGCAGCCATGAAATTGAATTTTTAAAGAAAGCTTAATGTTATAAACTGTTGCTTTTTCACAGTTCCCATCACAATTGATACAGACTTTGTCCTCCTTCACGGGAGGAACAATATCAGCCAGGATCCCTCTCAAAGCCTGTGTTTACTGTATTATGAGTGGCAAGATTTCCCTTGGCTCCGTTGAATTGAGTTTAGACCTTTTACAGCACAGGAGTCCTCAACACAAAATCTGAAGGAAAATAAACTGGAAGAGATCCCGAGAGTTATAATAAATCTGCTCATAGTTAGGTCAAACATCATTCAAAGATAGAGCAGTACAATAAGTCAAGCCAATTTCTAGGTCTCCAAAAATATTTGTGTAGGGTATAAGATGGCTTTGTGATTTGCAAATGTAAAACAACTCTAGGTTGTATAATTAAAGGCACATTTCTCATTTTATTTTATCTCATAGGATAATTTCTATCACTAATACTGAATGCAAAGTGCTTCCTACATGAGTTGCATATACAGATTCTTCTTTACATAAAGGTTGTGGCAATTATTCCCGTTTGTAACTCTGCCTCTTCCCCCAAGTTTTCTTTTTCTTGCCATCTGTAGCCCAATCTCAAAGCCTAAAGTGATTTTTGTGTTTTTCTGTTAAGACACTTTGTTGGGCAGACCTGTGTGATGCTGGTCTGTAGGCACTCCATATCTCTCTGTGAATGGAGTGACTGAGTGATGAAGAGGGCTCAGTGCAGAACTGCAGGTCTGCAGTCCTCAATGCTCTGTGCTTGATCTTCCCAGCGGTGCTATGTTACAGAAAACCTCGTTGCAACACCCATGGACACGTGCCCCAGAAATTCTCTGCTGGCCATTCCGCCTTGAGAGTTGGTACTAAGATCTGCATGTAGGAGATGATGACATCTATAATAAAAATAAAGTTCTTCAAATCTTCTTGAGCCTTCTTGAAGCCAAAGTTATTTGTATAACAACACCAGGCTTAACATTTCCCTGTTCATACCAAGTTGCATGTGAGAAAATATTTCTACTCTGAATCCATCATACAACTTCCAGTTTTTCCTTTGAATGCCACATCTTTCCGCTGACAGACTACATAAAATACTACCAAAAACAGATTAGCAATGCATATTTTTCTTCTTGCATTCAAATTGTCCATCAGAGTAGCTGAATAATTTATTTAATTGGATTTTCCGGTGTTCACTCATATTTCCCATAATATTTTAATATGGATGGGAAATGATTCATGAAGACTGACTATATCTCAGAGGCATGTAAACTTGGAATCATAGAAAGCTTATTGAGTGAACTTGAAACTGTCCTTCTCAAATAATTGACCTTGGATTGGACTCCATTTGACCAAGTGGACCCCTCTAACAATCCTCCTTCTCTTCTACTTCAGTCCTCTCTTCCCGGTGCTTCTCTCACCTGACTGGCCAACCTCAGGTTTTGTAGATAGAACATTTGAGCATGTTTCCCTGATTTCCCTTTGGCTTCTCCCTGAAATTCACTTTGCTATCCCCTCATCCTCTCTCTTTAATTCAAAAATCCTACAGCCACAGGAGAGAGGAAATTCCTCTCTGTCCCAGGGCCAAGGGACCCCTGTTGCATGGACCAGTTTAAACTAGAGTCTCCATCGGGACAGGGAAGCCAACCAGCTCCTGTGTATTGATGTATAGAAGATTATTATTGGCTGGACAGATTTGGGGCACTAAAGATAAATGGTTCACTTAACTAATAGCATAATATAGTTAAAGAAAGTGTTATTGTGATTAGCTGATAGTATGAAGGAATGGAGTAAATGAGGAAGACGTTCTGAGAACCCTTTAAAAATAGTTTTATTCATAACTCAGGGTATTTCAAAGAGCTGAGTTTGTCTACCTTTCCATGATTTATCCTATCACTTATTTTAATGGAAATATGGTTACTGTTTCACAAGCAGGAAATATGTTTCTGATAGTCTTTCTAATGTTTATGATGTTTCTTTCTTTAATAGTTTTTTGAGTTTTCATTAAGTCAAGAATAGTTATTGACTTATTAAATGTTTCATGCTTTTTTTACATATATCAAATTCAACATATAGTTTAGTAAGTGTTAGCACTAAATATAAGGACAGACATAAAAGATATTTTAAAAATAAAATAATCAGGATTTATGAGAAATTGGGATAAAGTAGAAGTAAGAATGAGGCAGGGGTGTTGATAATACTATTTAACATTTTCTTATAATAGAAAAACTGAACAATTTATTTGACAATACAGGATTGGTTTACTGTATCCTGGGATAAATAAGTCTCTTCAAAAAACCACAAATAAATTTAGTATTTCGCTTATGATCACATGGCTAGTTAGTGGAAGAACAGTAATTTAAACCCAGAAAATTTCGTCCTAGAGATTGTACCCTTAACCACTATGTTATACTACCTTTCATCAAGAGAAGAGTATTCAACCAGTAAAGCTACAAATATATATTTAGCTGCCTCGATTAATGTTTACATTATACTGTTAAATGGAATAAATATTTTCTTTGTCATTATTTGATAATATTATATCATTTAATAAAAATACAATAATACTTCTATGGGAAACACATAGGGCAAAAGTTTATAATTGCTTATACTAATGAAGAATAGATAAGAATCAGGAATGCAGATAGTTATTTGGGTTAGTCCACTTAAAGTAAATATGGTGCAGTTAACAAATAACTCCCAAGTTTCAGTAATATACAAAAACACATTTATATGACACTCAGTTATATAATTAGAGATTGACCGAAGTTCTGCTACAAGAGTACTTTATTTTCAGACCATGGCTGACGATGCAGCCCCTCTCTATGGTGTGTTACTCTAGAGCAGTGGTTCTCAACCTGTGGATCGTGACCCCTTTGGGGGGTCACTTAAGACCAGCGGAAAACACCTATTTCCCATGGTCTTAGGAACCAACACACCGCTCCTCGGTGTAGCGAAGTGTAGCAATGTAGTTTACTGTTGTCATATGAAGACTGTTACCCATGCTACACCACGATTCAAGACAAAATTTCATTTATTTGTAATTAGAAATAAATATTTCACAATATATAATTACATATTGTTTTTG
The DNA here is from genome assembly GCA_004026805.1 of Lasiurus borealis. NCBI lineage: Eukaryota > Metazoa > Chordata > Mammalia > Chiroptera > Vespertilionidae > Lasiurus > Lasiurus borealis. Next base: position 7,681 of record PVJN01014429.1, on the reverse strand, counting down.
TGATTAATCCTTATGCTTTAATTATGTTCAATTTGTAACAATGAAAATACATCCTGCATATCAGATATTTACATTACAGTTCATAACAGTAACAAAATTACAGTTATGAAGTAGCAACGGAAATAATTTTATGGTTGGGGGTCACCTCCACATGAGGAGCTGTATTAAAGGGTCGCGGCATTAGGAAGGTTGAGAACCACTGCTCTAGAGGAATGATGACAAATATGTTGATAGAATCAGGCAATGAGTCCTAAGGATTCCGCTTGAAAGTGCAACATGTAATTTACATATACATTTCATTGGCCTAAACAGGGATTTGTCAAGCCCTAAGTCAATGGGGCAGGATGTATAATTTGGGGGCTTAGAAAAGGGCCAGGCTAGAGAATGACCCAGTAGGAAAAACATTGTATTATTTTAAAAACAATACAATCAACAAAACATTTGCCAGGATCATCTGACTAATTTCCTGTACTGTGTCTCTTTGTTTTGGATTCAATTTTGATAGGTTGGATATACAAAGATAGATAACATCTTCAAGAACATTAAAATTATTAAACTTCTTTTACTGAATAATTTATTGAAGGTTAACTAGCAAAATAAAGATACATTATATACATTATAAATACATTATAATTATTGTAAACTATATATATGAACATTATAAAGACAAAAAACAAAATTATAATAGAAAGAAATAAACTTACAAAATATCCAAAAAATTATATCTCAACTTAAAAAAAATGAAAAATACACTCTGTAATGGGTGTGCCATCTCTTTAAATTATTTCAAAAAGATTGGGCCAGATCTTGAAAGGTTTATACATTAATGATGGTTTAAATGTGAGATATAAAAATATACAGACAGGCCAGGTGGCATGGCTCAGTGTTGAGCATCGACCTATGAACCAGGAGTTCATGGTTTGAATTCCAGTATGGGTGCATGCCTGGGTTGCAGGCTTTATCCCCTATGTGGAGTGTGCAGGAGGCAGCCAATCAATGATTCTCTCTCTTATGTTGTTTCTATCTCTCTCCCCCTCTCTTTTCTTCTCTGAGATCAATAAAAATATATTTAAATATATAGAGATATATATGTAGAAATCTGATCCACTGAAATACTTGAGTAGAATGTTTCTAGTATAAACCAATGAACTATTTGTCAGAGAGCACTAAATTCTGAAGCTGCAAAGTTCTTGATATAATGTGTGACACATAAAAAACTGCTACAAGATCTTTCATAAGAATAATGTCAAAGAAAAATATCATGACTTTTACATCAAAAAAATACCTCCTTTTCTTTAAAATGTTACCACACTTCAAAGTCACCCTACTATCGATCCTATTTACCAATCATTTCAAATGTATATCAGTATTTGACAGAAAATATTTACTTTTATTTTAAAAATAATATCATGGCAAAAAAAAAAAAATATGACCTGAGTTTCCAACACACTGATGAAACTTCCATGTTCACCAGGTCGTCAGAGCTCCAACACACACATACAATGTGGGACATTATATAATATGAACTAGAACAACACTAATATGTAACTCTCATTATTTACATACATATTAAATATGTATATCTCATAATGTAGATAAGCAGAGAACCAAACTGTGTGATGTTGATTACTATAATTGAAAAGTAGGAAATAATATTTCGGGATGCTCTTTTTTTACACAAACTGTACAGATATTTTCCTTCTAACATCTTGTCTCTGCTCTTGCTGTGAGGGGCACCTTCTCCACTGTTCAGGCTGCAGAATGTGAGGCCGTCTCCTGTTTCTCCTTCCCATTCGTCCCATAATAAATCATTCGTCAAAGGTTGTTGACCTTATTTCTGAGATATTTTCTCTTTGGTAAAAGGCTTCCCACTTGTATCCCAACTGGTTTTCTTTCCCCAGCTATGTCCTTCTCTCCAGTAAACCCTGTACTTGGCTGCTGGAGGTACCATTCTAAACTTTATCTGATTGTGTAACCCATGTCCTTAAAAATATTCATTAGGTCCGGGCTCATATAGGATGATTCCAAATCTTCTCCGTTTAGCATTTAAGGCTTTCTTTATTTTGACTACAACCTATGTTTCCAAATTTATCTCTTTGTAAAACCTGTTTTCTTTCTATACCCTCAACTGTAGCTTCCTTGGGAAATCTCACCTTGCACCCTCAACTAGCTCATTCTGTAGGCCTCTGCTATCTAAATGCTTGTCCCAGTCTTGCTTAGATGGCAGAGAACAATTTACATCCTATGTCTTTCAAATTCTTCCCAAGACTCACCATCAAATTCTTTTCTCCCTCTAAATACAATAGGAAATTATTTTAAATTAAAATACGCAGAAGCCTTCTTTTAATCAGTTGTGGTAATGCTTGTCTTTTAAAATACTTTGTTGGCTGATAGAGCTCTTAGTGTACAGGAGACAGCATTTTGCACACATCATGTTCTCAGAAAATGTTTGCCAGGATGAACACGAGGGAATAAGGCTGTGAACTCTACATACAGAGAAACTGGGTTCAAAACTCAATTCCACCACTTAACAACAGTGTGACTTCACGCCCAATTTACTATCTGCCAAGTGGGGATGATAATAACAGTACTACATCAGAGACTGTTACAAGGATTTAAATGAGCTTATATATTTAAAGCACTTATAATGGTCCTTAGAGCATAGTGTTATAGCTATCACTGTAAAATAAGAAATATTTCAACAAGATAAGTGGATAGTTCTTCATTTAATTCCTTTTATCAGCTTCCATTTTCTCTGCTAAGTATGAAGCTCAGCAAGAACAGCCTTACTTATATGTAAGATTTGGAGAGGATCAAATGTACATGAAAGTCCATTTTAAATGACAAACTATGATACAATTGCAAATTTTCATGATTATTTCTTCTACATTAAATAAAAAACATATAGTATAGTTCAGAAAAAATATGAGAATTAGCATTAGATCACTAACTTTAGATCAGAACATTTCATAGCTGTTAAGTGCCATGCTAATACAGTTTTATAAACTAATGAAACTTGAGTTGAAAATTAAGTTAGATATGGCTTTGTTTAATATAAATGGTGTCAGGTCCTGTATTGTGACAGATGAGTTCTTGATCCGTGAAGTGAACATAACTTGAGATGTAGTTAGCTCAGAGGGAAACTGCTGCCTATACAATCTCCCAGCATATAAAAGGGCCACTACATAACAGTAGGAGAACAGCTTAAAGCAGCAATAGCAAGTTATAGAATATACTCACTCAGTGTCTAATGATCACTAACTCCAAGAGAAAAATCTGAATGCCAAGGTTTCTGAGTTCTTAGATAACACCAGGGCCAGGTTCAGTATTCAGATTTCCTGAGCCTCATTCAGCATGTGCTGAATTATACTGCATCCAGGAAAAAAACGAGCCCACAAATACATTCGCAGAGGTGTGCACTGGAATCATTGTTTACTGCACTGGGGCGCGGGACACAGGACACTGAACAGAAGCAGCAGAGAAAGCTGACTTGACAGCCATTGCTATTTGCCATGCCCTAGCCTAGAGACCCTGCCTCACCCAATTTACAAACCCACCCAGCTGTGCTGTGACTTTTACAGATGAATGGCCTGCCCTCTGGCAACTTAAACTAACAAATTGCCACTGGGTCAGACAACTCCAAAACTTCCAAACTCCAAGCAAAGAGGAGAAATCTGCAGAGCTTCCCGTAGCTCCTGCTAGGTGGCCTCAGACACTAGCTGACTTGCACCTCCTTGGAGATCCAGGAACCAGTGTACCTAGAGGTCAGTGTGAGATGACACCAGATTTTAACCCTCACATACATAAGTGACACACTCAAGAGGCAGACTTGGTGAGCACCAAAGCCCCACTAGAGTAAGTTCTGTCCCATAGGGGTGTCTCCAGCACAGCAGTTCTCCCATTAATAGACACAGCTAATCCTCACAGTCAATTGGCCTGGAGGTCAATTCCTCCCAGTGTATCAATAGCAATCAAGGCTGAACTACAACAAGACTGTGAACCCAGCCCAAAAAGGGGTGCATCAAGAGTGTCCACCTCAGGTGATTGGGGAGGCAGAGCTGCTGAACCCTAAAGACAACTAGCACACGAAGCCCCTCCATCAACACCAGGAAGCAGCCAAAATGTGGAGACCAAGAAACATGCCACGAATGAAAGAAATGGAGGAAAGCAAACGACTGGACATAGAGTTGAAAACCACATTTATAAGGTTACTCAAGAATCTTCTACTGCGGACAAACTTAATGAGATCTCTGAGAAACTTAGTGAGACCTTCAAGGATCTTAATGAGAATGCCAAAAAAAAAAAAAAAAAGGAAAAGGACCAGTCAGAAATTAAGCAGGCACTGTCTGAAATAAAGAATAATATACAGAAATCCAACAGCAGACTAGAGGACCCCCAAAATCAGATCAAAGATCTGAAATATGAGGAAGCAAAAAACACCCTAACAGAAAAACAAAAAGAAAGAAGAGTAAAAAAATGTGAAGATAGTGTAAGGAGCCTCTGGGATAACTTCAAGTGTACCAACATCAGAATTATGGAAGTGCCAGAAGAAGAGAGAGAGAAAGATATTGAAAACCTATTTGAAGAAATAATGACTGAAAACTTTCCCTACCTAGTGAAAAAAAATGGACTTACAAATCCAGGAAGCACACAGAACACCACACAAAAAGAATCTAAAGAGGACTCCACCAAGACACATCATAATTAAAATGCCAAGGGCAAAAGACAAAGAGAGAATCTTGAAAGCAGCAAGAGAAAAACAGTTAGTTACCTACAAGGGAGCACCCATATGACTGCCAGCTGATTTCTCAACAGAAACTATGCAGGCCAGATGGGAGTGGCAGGAAATATTCAACATGATGAATAGCAAGAACCTACAAGCAAGAGTGCTCTACCCAGCAAAAGGAATGGACTAACATTTCTCAGGGGAAAGGAGGAGTGAGGGGTGCAGAAAGAGATTGGAAAAAAAAATCTTACACATATGGATGAGGACAGTGGCAGGGAGTAAGGCTATGGAGTTGTCGGGGAATCAGGTGGAGGGGAGCTATGGGAGGGGGGAAGAGGAACATCTGTAATAAACTGAGTAATAAAAATTAAAAAATAAAATAATAACCCTAGCATGCCTTGCATAAGTATTAGGAGACTCCTTAACCTATTTGAGAGTACTAGAAACATTTGAGTGTTATTTGATCTAGTGTCCTAACCAGTAATTCAAAGTAAAATATCAAAGCTTTGCATGAATATTTTCCTTTTGGGACTCCACTCAAATCTAGAAAATGTTGTGGTCAAACTATGTAATTTTTTTAACCTATAATGTTGATTTTATAATTTTGGAAATTACCAAGCATTCTTTATTTTAATTTTTTATTAAATTTATTGGGGCGGCATTGATTAATAAAATTATATATGATTCAAGTGGGGAAAGGAATATAAAAAGGAAACAGCAAACTTTTTAAAAAGCCAGGTACAAATAAATAAGATAAAAAAAAGGCCCTAGCCAATTTGGCTCAGTGAATATAGTGTTGGCCTGTGGATTGAAGGGTCTCAAGTTTGATACCGGTCAAGGACACATGGCCGGGTTGCTGGCTCAATCCCCAGTGGGGGAGGGAGTGTGTGCAGGAGGCAGCCAATCAATGATTCTCTCTCATCATTGATGTTTCTATCTCTCGTTCTCCCTCTCTGAAATCAATAAAAATATATTTAAAAGAAAAAAAGAAAAGGAGGAAAGGCTAGTCCACCTGCTTGAAGATGTTTTCAAAGACAAAGAGAAACTAAAGCTAGTCAACTTTGATGTTGCTTCTTTTCTCTCACAAAGGCTACATTGATCTTCAAGCTGCAAAGGGAAGAACAAATGTGGTCTGATAGGGTATGAAGCCCATCAGAGTTGAAACTACAATAAAAGAAAGTCTGATTGCTTCAGAGCATGGAAAGTTCCATGGAAACAGATTTCAAATAAAGGCAGGTAAACTGTCTAACAATTAGAATTACCTAAAAGTGGAATGAACTATCTTTTTAGGATGCATGAACCCTGTTGATATAAATATTCAAGTGCAGGATGGACAACTAGAAAAACAATATGGATCATGACTTCTTGCTTGGTAAGATATGTTGAAATAAATGACCCCTAAGATTCTTTACATTTAAAATTCTCCAATTTTATGTAAACAGATAAAATAATTACCACAACGCTACTTGACAAGTTCCATGTAGCTTTCGTTAATAAATTATTTTCCTTAATTTCCTCATCCAAACCAAACTTAAGATAAAGTAATTAAATAAGAAACTATGGCTTATTCCATGCTTCTTTGGTCTATTTGACCAACATAATGCTCAAAAGAACATCCAAGTTTCAACTGGGTCAGTTCCATGCTAACTGTAGCCTTGGGAAAGTCAGTCACTCGATGCCTTCATGTCCCTTGTTGTTTTCACCCATAGGATTTTATATGAAACAAATAAAGCAATACATGATAAACATATAAACTGAGTCCAATTAATAATGGCTTTCTCATTGCTAAATTCATCATCTAGTTATTGTTTCATGACATCAATAGAGTGGAGACAATGCTACTTGATCAGATGTAATTTAGAAGGAAATCCTACAAAATCTCAGGAAAGTCTGACGATGGCTAGTTCTAATAGTAAGAAAAAAAATATTGAAATTAAGTAATACCAAAGTTAACCTAATTGTGTGTTTTCACAGAAGGGTTGTGCATTATCTGAAATTAGATTTTTCTGTTGCATTTTGGTAATCATCTTGACATATTTCTATTAAGAAGTGTAGGCTAGACTTATATAACAAAAAGAATTTAAAATGTAAAATACTTCATACATTATAGAAAAATACTTATTTCGCTGATTAATGCTCCAGAATCTTCCATATTTGGGTTCTAACCTTTTTTGTAGTTATCAATATTAAGATTTCTTTCCTATAAAAAATATTAGTCAAAAAAGTTTCATAGCATAATTAATTAATACCTTTAAAATATAATCATAATTAAAAGGTAAATAGTGACATAAGTAAGAAAAGTAAAAGAAATCTAATTTACTAGGACTAAACATTTTAGAATCTAATAGTTAAAAGATGTTTTTTAGGCTAAAGCTTAAAATCTCATTAGATGAAAGCAGATGCCTGTATCATATTTCATCATAAAAATAATTATAACTTAAGACCATCAAGATGATCTTTCTTATTTTAGAGTTTTAATTACCAAATATCTTATAAATATGCAGTTAGTTCTTTCATTTACTTACATATGTGTTTCTTAATCCCAATTACTAAATTTTTAAAAAAATATATTTTATTGATTTTTCACAGAGAGGAAGGGAGAGGGACACAAAGTCAGAAACATCGATGAGAGAGAGACATCGATCAGCCGCCTCCTGCACAACCCCCACTGGATATGTGCCCGCAAGCAAGGCACATGCCCCTAACAGAATCAAACCCGGGACCCTTCAGTCCACAGGCCGACGCTCCATCCACTCAGCCAAAATGGTCTCGGCCTAAATTTCTTAAAATAAAATTTCTGACTTCAAAGAATTCTGTAGTTACTGATAATAGTATTTTAACCTGTAATTCTATAAAAATTCTATTCATTAACTATTAATAGAATAATCTTTGTTAGCATCACATATATTTTATGAACTATTATGTAAAATATGGTTCCAATGAAAAATTTTTATA